>JAWRVF010001818.1:0-40527 GCA_036785485.1 Physcomitrellopsis africana | reverse complement strand
TTTTGGTGTTGAACTTGTACTTGTGGGAAGTGATGACCTCTATGAGACATTGTTAATTGTTGTAAGTTGTCCTACAAATTTTCTTTTATTTGGTCCATCTGATTTTTGTGGTATCCATATATTAAAATTTTTAAATTACTTGTATTATCCTTGGCCTTATTTTTTCATCTCTAATTGTGAAATAAATTTTAATTAATGGGTGATTTTGCTATTTTAAAATTGACACAAGATCTTAACTTGGTATTTAGTTGGAACACATGTATCACTTGTGAAAAAGGTTTAATTATTGGGTGATATTATTATTTTGAGATCGGTACAAGATGTCATCTTAGTATATAATTAAACCATATGCCTCACAAATAAGTAAGATAAAAAAAGATTTTATATCATTTTACAAAAATAAATTAAATATATTATAAATTCTTGGATTTATTTTTGTTATCTAAACTATCTACTAGGTCTTCTTCTACCTTAAGTCAATAACTTAGAAATAATATATTTAGTTGTATGCCACCTAAACTTAAGTTTAAGATAGCTTATCTTTTTTTCAATCATGTTTTACAATCTGGATGTATTCTATAAAACTAAAAAGAGATAGAACCTATAGTTGTAGAAATCCATGTGTTAGAAGAACTTTGTGATAAGATGTCATAGGCTTCTGTTCAAATAGAGCACAATAGAGACCATCTTCCAAAGCTTCAAGTAGAACCTTCACCCTTTTCAACTCCAAGCACTAATGTAGCAAATAAAGGTAATTAATATCTTCCTATAGATATCCAAATTGATTCCATGATGTTGCTTAGAGGGCTATCTATTGTTGTATCTTTGAAATTACAAGGAATAATAATTCCACCTAATCTTCTAAGGTTTAATGGATCTATCAATGAAGATCCAACAACTCATGTAAAATGATTTATGGAAGTATTGATTACTAGTATAGTGACCAATCATGGATATTATTTGATATGGTTTTCAACAACTTTAGCAGATTTTGCATATGCATGGTATAGATTCTATATAGAAGGATCCTTTATTATATGGGAACAACTCTTAGCAGCCTTCTTTTGTGAATTTAGATCCGTAATTGGCCAACAATAAGTCCTTTCAACTTTGACAAATATTAAACAAGGTCCTTTTGAAGATATCATCTCTTATGTGAGGCAATTTTATATAATATACACTTGATACTTTGATAATCTTTTAAATGAATATATTATAAGATATTATTTTATCTAAGATTTTATCATGTCTTTTATAATTTGAGATATATTAAATAAAAGATCTAAGGATCTAAAAAGAATTATTCAAGTTACTTTGAAGGTAGATATTATTGATAAAGAAAATGGTCATATACTTAGAAGGAGAAAAGAATTAATATCAACTTTCATATTCTTACAATATCTATCTATAGAATCCCATCAACATTTATCTTTAAGCTACTCTCAACCTTCTATCTCCCTATTATCCATGAATAATCCAACATCCTTAGTAATATAAGGCCCATATGACCAATCCTTACTTAGATTCTTCATGGAAAGATGGACGAGTACATTGGGAGAGTACGAGCAGCTAGACGTAGTCAAATTATGAAGATACCAATGGAGCGGCATTGTTGTATTATATATTGTCTTGTTTGGAAATACATCGGGTACCTGGCTGTAGAAGGTAAAGTTGTGTTTGCAAATAATGAAGAAATCCTAACAGATTTCATCCATATATGAAGAATATAATTCAAATTTTAATTCAAAAGTGTTTAAAAATACTCCTCTTAGTAATATCAACCATACATATATCCCAATTGCCTTATTTATTTTATAATTAAGCAATTTTTATTTTTCTTTGCAAGCCCTAATCTTAATCAGTGAACTTTGACAAGCTATAACTTCTAATTCAATAATCTACTTAGTGTGAAATTTTGCATAAAAATATTGGTATAAGTCTTCTATATGCTTAAAAAATTTTAGTCCAACCTAATTTACAGATTGCAAGAAAATGCCTAAAAATCGCTTTGATGACACTCAGCTAGCAACTTGAAAATTAATGCAAAAATTCCAGTGGTGATTTCTCCTTCTTTAATCATTAACTTCAAGTCAAATTTGATTTTTAGCTTGATTTCCAAGTCTTCTATCACCAAGAAAAAATTTATATTGATCCAATTGATAGATCTTTAGTTATTATAGAAACCCTACTCAATCCTAAACTACCAACTTCCGACAATCCTTTGTATCAAAGCCCAAATATTTCCTAATTGCATTGTTAGATTAATAAAAACTTTTGTACACACTTAGTACATCTACCAATCCAAATAATATTAAATTTTGAACTCTAGATGCTATACAAATTGCACAAATCAGTCAAGAATACAAGCCATCATTGTCTTACATAAAATCCCAAAACACCAATACAAACATTGATTTTGAACAATAATTGTAAAGTCATCTAGAATCCTATAGCAACAAACTTTATGTCTTTAGAACAAGCTTTGAGTTAGCTATTCAATCCTAATTACTAATTTATAAAATCTCCCATAATTTGCCCTAGGCGGCCATTTTAATAGCCAAAGGTCTGATTTCAACCTTGTCCTACAAACTGCCAACCCCCGGATATCAATCTAACTTATCCTAGGGATTTTATAGTCTGACCCTACCCTCAACTTAATCCTAGTATCAATCATGCTAGTAATTTATTCTTTTTATTATATTTTTACTATTTTATCGCCTTTCTAAGCCAATAAAAGAATTATTACAGCTTAGAAGGTAAAATTACTAATTATTTCTTATCTACTAGCTATTAAGTGAAGAAAATAAACTAAGAGGCTTTCATAAAAACCTTGTTAAAATATGTTGAATTCTTATTGAACTAAGATAATAGAGTATTAATTGAAAAATCATTTTTATTCATAGTTTCACCATATAATCGTGTCACAACACAACAGCGTGATGAGTCCTCAACCTATATGATTGATTATGTTTTATTAGATGGAGCGTCATAATCAAAGCATTGATGGAGCGATTAGATACACATTTGTTTTGAAGGGGCGTAAAAGACTTAGAAGAGGGCTATGTGAGCTTAGAGCCTATTGATCTTTGTAGTGATTTTTTTTTAGTAATTATTTATAATTAGCTATCAATACAAGTGATTTAATATTTTGCCAAGGTTAATTACCAATAGTTTCATATTAGTGAGATTAGAAAGTAAATAGCAATGGGATAGCAAAGGGCGTTTGCTAGAAGAACCGATTGAGAGTAGGTAGTTGTTGTGATTGGAGGGACTGCCTTGTTTTATAATCAAAGAGGGACTGATTGGAGGGCAGTTTGCTTTAAGAGAAGGAGCTCCTATAGGTGAGCATCGAGAAGGCCATGCAATTTTTATTGTTTATAATACTATTATAAATTTAGATGATGTTGGAATTATTTTGAAGTATGATGATTGATTGTATGAGTGAATATTGCTATTGAATATAGTCTATGGTGTATGAGCTAATTGATTAATGTGTCCATGCATTTGAATGTCCGATTGGAAAATATAAAGTTACTGAGAGATTTGTGGTGATCCGAGTGAAAGCAATTGGTGAGAGATTATTCCAAAAGCAAAGGCTGAGAACAATTGGTTGAATGCTTAAAATCAAAAAGTGGTGAACTATTGATTAATGTGTAAATGAATATATACAAAAATGAATTGAGAATGAATTAAGTAGTGAATGAGTGAGAGTAATTTGGATGACTTTGTGAGAATCCCAATTATATATATTAAGTGTTTGTGTATAGCAATTGAAATTATTTATGTATTATAAATCAATTGCAATAGTGGATGCAAACTAAACTTGAATGTATAAAATTAGAAGTCAATATTTAACAATCAGAAGAACCTGATTGCACTGAGAGAATTTGAAGAGAAAAAATATAATTGGTTAAAAATATTATAATAAGAGGATGAATTATGAAAATTGATAAAATGAAGAAATTTTAATAAGTGTGCCAATTGGAGATTATGCACAAGTACAATGCATCAAAACTAAATCAATTGATAAAAGTAATTGGAAGGTAAATCAATCAATAAGAGATAACATCAAATGTCATAAAATTAAAGATTCAATATAGAAGCAATTGGAAGAATAAATCATAAAAATTGATTGATGGATATTGGAGTTAAGTGACTTGAACAAGAATGATGGGATAGAAATTGTTCTTATTGCATTTGTAGAGAGCATGATCAAAATATGTCCAAGAAATAGAACATTTTATTAATCGGAGAAAAATTGACTGAATTAAAGATAAATGAAGTAATGGAAGAGCAAATCAATAGATGCAATGCAATATCAGAGAAGAAGAATATTATACCAATTAGAGAAGAACAATGAATTTGAAATTGAGTTAGGGGAGTTTTTGATCCTATTGGTTTAAGTATAATATATATTGTAAGCAATACTACTAGGTTTAGAGTGGAATTAAAGCTTTTCCAAGGTCTTTAAATATGCAAATCCATTAATTAATCATACCTTAAATCACCTATGGAACTCTGAAAATAGTCATCTATCTCCTTGCAAATGAACCTTTGTCATTGGAATTAAACTCCCATTGGTAAAATAAACTATTATATTTGGCAACACTACTAAGGAAGCAGCAATTGATAAAAAATATACAGGGTTTCTTTATAGATCAGTTTAGAAATATGATTAATTAGATATTTTTTTGTGGGATTCCAATGAGCAAGCAATGGGGTGAAGAAAAAATTAATGAAATGAAAGAGATAAAAAAAAAGACTTCTAGTGCAAAAAGAGCAAGAATGAAGAATTTAAGAGCCGAATTAAACTTCCTTTCTTGATGGAATAAGGATGAAAGCAGTACACCCTTATTTCTATAATAATCAAAAAAATCAATTATACACCCGAGTCAAAAAGAATCAACAAGACCTATAGGCGTCAATCAATTAATGATTGAAATTATACTTTAATTATTAGTCATTAATATAAATCAAGAAAGTCAGAGTGGTTATGAGCAATCACAATCCAATGGGTCTATGGTAGAGTCACTAAGTCCGATTATATTGATTGAGGCACAGAGTCCAATTATATCACCTGCTTGCGAGATTGACTTAGTGCAATTGTTTGCTAAAAGAAATCAATTTTTAATTTCATCAATTAATAAAGAAATCCCAATGATAGTATTGAATATACAAATTGATGAAAATTATGAGGAATTTATAGAAGATAAAGGAAATCAGATAATTGAGAAAGAATCTATTAGAGATCTGGCACCATTGCCTGTGGTTATAAAGGCTTGTCTTCTAAAAGATGGATCCACGTCCTTCGTATCTTTACCTAAATTTCATGGCTATATTGATAATGATCCCAATAGGCATATAAATAAATTTTTAATTAGTTGTAATGCCAATAATGATAGGATTGATAGTCATTGGTATGAAATATTTTCTACTATATTAGAAGACCATACCAAACAATAGTTTTTAAGAGAGCCAAGAGGCCATTTTGCCAATTGGACTGTATTAAAGGATGCCTTTGTGACACATTTTTGTCCAACATGATATGTGGAATGATTGAGTGAATCTTTGCATGACTTCCAAATATATATTAATAAAACTATTAATAGTTATTATAAAAAGATAGAAGATTTAATTTTAAAATTATCTACAGAGCATGATTTTAATAATAATACAAAAATAGATATCTTCATACAAGGATTGGTTCTCTTTAAATTTAAGGGTTATGTGAAGGAAGTGTCTTCTATGACATTGATTGAAGTATACAATAAGACAAAGCTTTATGAGAACATCTGAAATAATCCAAAAATTTATAATATGCATAATTTTGCATTGATGTCTTATAATAATATAACTTCACTATAACCAATAGGGACACAATCAGTATTGCAAAGTACTAATAACCATCTATAGTTTAACTATGGGGCGCCACAATACTTGACTTCTTAATTGATGGTACCAGTGATAATACCAAGTATTTTAAACCAACCAATAAGTAGGGCAACCCAAATTACTACTGATATAATTAATGAATTGGCTACATTAATGAATGAATTGAAAGTTAAATAGGATTGGATCACATATACCTAATGAAGGATCTCTATTGGACAAGGCTAATATTTGGTGTACCAATTGTAAGGGCTAGGGTCATTACAAAGGAGATTGTCCCTCTCCACAAGGCGTGTCCCTCAAATGTTGCTATTGTGGAGGAAGTCATGACATTGATATATGCAACCGATTAGTTGAAGATGGATATAATAGAACATATATTAAAAAACTAGTGTTTTGGATAGAAGACAATAATGATTATTCAAACAATGGAAGAAGAAACACTTGTATGGAAAATAATTGGAATAATACTATTAAGAGACCACAATTCAATCAAAATTATAATAGTGATAATTTTGTAACTCTTAGAAATTTGAATCCCAATTTTTTTACAAATAATTTTAATAATGGGAGTTATAATAATAATCTTAATGGATTTATGCTTAGAAATATAAATCTCCAATCGTAAGGATAGATACAAATGCCTTATGGCAAAATTAATCAAAGTAGTCCTATCTATGGGAAAAGAAATCTCAATTGAATAAATAACAGTGTGGTGTGTTACAATTATAATCAAAGAGGTCATGTTTGGTCTAATTGTCTAAATACTAGGGCTGAGATCTCTTATATATCTATTTGTGGCAATTGCAAATAACAAGGCCATACAACTAAGGAGTATAATGGCTTTAGAAGGAATAGATTCAAGAATATTGATAATGAAAGAAATATAAAGGAAAATAGTGAAAAATTAGTTCAATTGCCTAATGATTATATGATGCCAAGTAGTAGCAATGGAAGTAATCAAAATAATAATAGGTTTGTGAACAAAGTGGATGCTTATGTGAATAAAAGCAATAGATTAGATCCATTGATACAATCCTTGAATGTCGTGCAATAAGTTACGGGTGTTGGTACCCAGAGCATACTGGCCAAGCAATGGCCTAAAGATGTGCAATCAATTGAATTTGATAAAGTAGAACAAATGACTAAACGTAATGGGATAATCAATAGATCTATCATAGAAGATCTAATAGGTGGAAATCTACCAGATCCTGTAGTGATTAATAAAAAATCTATTGGTAGTGCTACTCTTACACATATAGATGTGCCAAAACGCTCGGTGGGATTTTCTAATCTATTGATGGCTATGTCGACAATGCCTACTACACCTATGGATCAAATTGAGAGTGAAAAAAATAAAATTGAAAGTATTACAGTCTCTAATATAAGTAAAATTCAATCAATCATATTTATAGAGAATCTTGCAATAATACTAATTAGTATGGAACTACTTGACCTTAATGACACTCAAAAAATCAATTGGATATTTGATAATATGATACATTCAAAACCAATAGATAATCAATTCTATTCCATTTGAGAAAAACAAATGAGAAAACTAAGGCCTATTGGTATAATTCAAGATATATTGTCTTATGATCTATTAGAGGATTTGAAAAAAATTAAAGTTGATATCATCCTTAAACAATTGTTGAATGTGGCATCTTAGTGTTGTTCCCTATTACAATCTACTTTGACAAGAAAGAGACATAAACCAATAGTAAATGAGGTGTCTTTAAGTCCAAATCTTCGTGCTTCTATTATAGATGTCTAAATTGAGGATCTATATAAAAGAAATCAAAGTAGATGGTTAATCTAGTGTGAATTTAATAGATATCAATACCATGGCAAGTTTAAATTTGAAGGGCTTATAGGAAATCCAATTGATTCTCAGGATGGCTGATCAAAGTAGAGTGAGGCCATTGGAGATTTTGTCTAAAGTTTCAATAATTATAGCTGATATTAAATACTTTATAGATTATATTATATTTCAATCTAGCACACCTCATGTGGCATATCCAATCTTATTGGCTTGGCCTTGGCTTTACCAAGCACATGCTAAGAATGATTAGAAAAGAAACTTATTAACAATTGGTAAGGATAGTAAGAAAGTGAAGTTGGACATGTATCCTATCAAGTATAATGGAGAAATCCAATAGTACTTTCTTGAGATATTAGATGACGAAATCTATAGTTCTGATTTAGAAGATGTTGAAGCCAATTGGATATATGATAAACTTGATTGCATTCATATAAATAAAAATCTGAAATCTACCTATAAGAAAGCAGGGCTTGAAAAATATATAATTCCATATTCAGAAGATGATAATAGTGATAAGTGCATTTCTAAATAGATGATTGATAAAGTTGTTTATGTTGTTGAGCATACCTATAGTGAGAATGAGCTGAACGATCCTATGGGTGATAATATAATTGATGTTCTTGATCTATTGGAATCTATCTCAGTTGCACAAGATGTCCTTGAAGGACAGTGTTGTGACCTACCCATTAATAAGTAAAGAGATGAGTTTAAAACTATTAAGATTAGTCAGTAATTATCCAAGCAAGAAAGAAGAGTATGGCAGAGATTTTTTATTAAATATATAGCATCTTTTGCTTGGATCTATAAAGATTTAAAAGGTATCCCTTTTGAGATATGTGAACATCATATTAATTTAGAACCATATGCTAAACCTATTAGGCAAAGACAACATTGTTTGAATCAAAAATATTTCCTATTCATAAAAGAAGAAATTGAAAAATTTCTTGAGATTGGTTTTATTTATCTTGTATCCTATAGTAAATGAATTAATCCAATTATAATTATATACAAGAAAAATGAAAAACTACGGATTTATCAAGATTTTAGAAAGTTAAATAAAGCTACAAAGAAGGATTATTTTTCATTACCATTCACAAATGCCATATTAGATGCCATGATAGGTCATGAATGTTATCCTTACGTAGATGGTTTTAGTAGGTATAATCAAATTAAGATCATCCTTGAAGATCAATAAAAAAACAACTTTTACCACTGATTGGAGAACTTATGCATCTAATGTGATGTTGTTTGGTCTTTATAATGCTCCAGCCACATTTCAATAAGTTATGATGACAGTCTTTTTACCTTATCTTTGATGGTTTATGGAAATACTTTTAGATAATTTTTGTGTATATGGCAGTAAAAAAGACCATAAGGACCAATTGGCAATGTATTTTGAAAAATATAATGAATATGGCATTTCTTTGAATGTAGCAAAAAGTCAATTTGTTGTGCCATATGGAAAGCTATTAGAACATATAGTGAGTAAAGAAGGTATAGCAGTGGACCCTGATAAGATCCTATTGATTGTGAACTTTTTTCATACTAAAATTGTAAGGGAGGTGAAGGAATTTTTGGATTTGACTAGTTTTTATAGAAGAGTTATTTATTTATTTGCTTTATTAGCATCTTTATTGATTAAATTATTAAAAAAAAATAAAAGTGGGAGCAAGTCTAATATAGAATACCGATTATGAATAGACTTTCCTAGTTTTAAAAGACAAATTATTTACAACCCCTATATTAATTCCTCTTGATTGGAATAAACCGTTCCATATATATGTAGATGCTTCAAATATTGCAATTGATTGTGTGTTGAATCAAAAAGATGATACCGATATAGATCATTCAATTTATTCTGCAAGTTGTCAATTGGTGGCAGCTAAAAAAAATTATACTACTATTGAGAGGGAGGTATTAGGAATGATATTTGCAATTCAAAAATTTTGTCATTATTTATTAAGCTATGACTTTATATTTTATGCGGACCATGAGGCATTAAACTATTTAATAAATAAACTTAATTTGAAAGGTTGATTGGCAAGGTGGATCTTGTTATTGCAAAAATTTAAATTTACAATTGTGATCTATCTAAGGAAGTTCCATGGAAATGTTGATCATTTGTCTCGATTGGAATCTTTTAACCTAACTAATCTTATACCAATTGATGATAATTTTTCAAATGCTCAATTATTTGAAGTTAATGTGATCTAGCCCGAATATGCAAAAATTCTGTAGTATTTGAATATCCAATCATTTTTGGCCAATAATATGCTTGTGCAAATCAAGGCAAGCATTATATATTGGTTGCCACTAATTATGCCACTAAATGGACAGAAGTAATTTCCACTAAAAATAATGATGCTAAGACTATGGCAAAGTTTTTATATGAGAACATTATTTCGCAATTTGGGTGTCCTAAAGAATTAATTAGTAATAGGAAAATTTATTTTTTGAATATAATTATTAAAGAATTAACTGCTATTTTTTTAATTAAACATCGTAAACCATCTCCCTATCATCTTCAAACCAATGGAAAAATAGAAAAAATCAATGGCATATTGTGTAAAATAATCACCAAAACTATTATAAGCTCAGCTACAAATTGGGATGAGAATCTATAGGGAGCTTTGTGGGCCTATAGGACAACTTACAAAGTGATTATTTAATTTATCCTATTTTAATTGGTATATGGTCAAGACGCTATTTTACCAATTGAATTTGAACTACCATTATTGAGAGTTGCTTTAGACAATTGGTTGGATGATGCTGAGAGTATAAAAAAGCGACTATTTGAATTGGAAGCTTTGGATGAAAAGCATTGAGAGGCCTATTTGAATATCATTGCTATTCAATCATGACGAAAATCCTATTATGATAGCAAGTTGGCTCCCAAGCAATTTCATGTTGGCGATTTGGTGTTATTATATGATAGTTATTTTTTAAAATTTTCTAATAAATTCCAATTATACTAGTTAGGCCCATATATAGTTGTTGATATTTCTTCCAATGGATCTACACAACTCTAAGATCTTGAGGGCAATTTTTTATCCATCCAAATTAATGGGTATCGTCTTAAATTATATTATGATTAAGCTGGGGACAACTTCATATTTGTGAGGGGGAAGGAAGAAAAATATCAATAATAATTATATTAAATTTTTTAAATAAATAAAATAAATCTTAATTATTTTTATAATAAGAATCTTATTAATAATAAATATAAAGAATTACTCATAGTAAATTTATTGAAAAAATAAATTTAAAAAATTTAAAAAATTTAAAAATTTAAAAATAAAAATAATTACAAATAAAATTAAAAAAATAAAAAATTATAAAAAAAATAAAAATCTTTATGAATAAATATAAATAAATAAATAAAAATGATTCAGCTATAATTTTATAATAGGAATAACTCCTAGAAGAGGACTTAAGTAGGAAGAGGATATTAATTGAAAAAAAATAAAATAAAAAAATAAAATAAAATTGAGTGAAAATAATAGGTGGTATTATGCAATCATAAGGATATATTATGAGAGTGAATAATGAGAAAATAGCAATTGGGTACATTTTGAGGTATTGAAAATTTCAAGGCAGAGAATAGTATCAATTATGAGCACATCCATTTGGAAAATCATGGCAAGACAGGAGAAAGACGATTGTGTGATTACTTAGGTAAAAGGAGCTACAATCCGATTTGTAGGATTGAAGAAGCCAAAGTTGGAGTCGTAGATGACTTCTACAGAAGCTGGTCCATCAACAACAGCACCAATTCCATTGGCAATGTCAACGACAATATTAATTGTGGAACCACGCCAATTAGTGCCAGGGGAAGTTCAAGTGAAGCAAGAAGATGAGAGTTCAGGTAGGGTGGTATGTCAATTCAAGGCCAAATTAGAGTGGAGGGCAATGCAAATGAAGGCAAAGCTTGACTAATTAGAGGCAGTAATTTACGAGGCGCAATAAGAAGAGGAGGTTTTGAAGGAGCTGGTTCATCTACGGGACAAGCTACTAGAGAATGTTGGCCAAATCCAATAACAGAAAGCGGCATTGCAATTGGCCAAGACAGAACTACAAGAAGAGTGAGTGAAATTTGAATATTGATTGGAAATACTTATAAGTCAGCTTAAGGAAACTAATCAATATAAGAGAGAAGCCTAAGCTGAAGATCATGCGAGGAGATAAGAAAAGGAGGCCTTGAAGTCTAAGATTTGTTAATTGGAAGAGATTGAAGCAACCTAGACGCTAGAGAAGATTTAATTAGAAGAGCAAGTGTAATTGCTCATGTTTGAGCTGTATGGTGAGCAAAGATCAAGTGGTCAAAACCAATTGGTAGCTACAAGTGGCAATTTGCTGGTGATGTAGAGGTATGTGCTAAGAGCAAAAGACATTTTGGAGCTATTGTAGTGGTTTCCATAAGTACATGTTTCTAAGTAAATCTATCAATTTGATCGTCAAGTCTTTTTCTTATTACATGAATTGGATTTTTTTACTTGAAAAGTCTTATTGTGGATTGAAAAGGATTTTTAAAGCCAATTAGAGGTACTACTGCATTCAATAGAACAAGTGATCTAAAAAAGAGCCATCTACGCCATCCCCAAGTTCCAATTTTGATAGAGACAGACCTGAGGTGGTGCAAAATACCATGATGCTATTGGTGGCTTTCGAATGTGTGTTTGGACACGACCTGGTATAATTGGTGTAAAATAGAAGGCAATTGAGATATGATGGAGAAGTGTATTTAGAGTTATGAGTTGTTTTTTGTTAAACATCGCAACCATTATGATCTTGTGTATTTTTATTTGGCTATTTTTTGCAAGGTCTTGAGAAATTGGTGTCAAGAATTTTAATTGATCATCAATCTTCAATTAGGCACTCGGCAATTCCAAGATAGCTACTTGATTATTAAAATCAAGTACCTATCAATAAGGCACATACAAATTTTTGAGCTGATGTATTTAATTCAGTTCTCAATTATAGCGCATAATGTGATTTTGGATGAATTTAAGAGCAATCGATATGCAACAATGGAACAATTCCAACAAATATAGAGGATTGATGAATATGACTTCCACAGGAATAAATACCAGATTTTCCATATGAAGATGGACAAGTACAGTAGGAGAGTGTGAGGAGCTAGACATGGCCAGACATCGGCATCATGCCATTCCATGCCACTCCATCGGCATGATGAGTCCTCAACCTATAAGATGGATTATATTTTACCAAATAGGACATCATCATCAAAGCGCTGATAGAATGATTGGATACACATTTGCTTTGCAAGGGCACAAAAGACTAAGAAGAGGGCTATGTGAGCTTCGAGCCTATTGGTCTTTGTAGTGATTTTTATTTTCTTAAATAATTATTTATAATTAACTATCAATAGAAATAATTTAATATTTTGTCAAAATTAATCATCAATAATTTCAAGTTAATAAGATTAGAAAATAAATAGTAATGGGATAGCAAAAGGCACTTGTTGAAAGAACCGATTGGGAGTAGGCAATTGTTGCAATTGGAGGGATTGTCTTGTTTTATAACTAAACAAGGATTAATTGGAGGGCAGTCTGCATTGAAAGAAGGAGCTCCTACGGGTGAGCATCGAGAAGGCCACGTAGTTTTTATTGTTTATAATACTATTGCAAATTAATATGAGACTAGAATTATATTGAAGTGTGATGATTGATTGTATGAGTGAATATTGCTATTGAATATAGTCTATGGTATATGAGCTAATTGATTGATGTGTCCATGCGATTGAATATCTGATTGGAAAATATAAAGTTACTGAAAGATTTGTGGTGACTCAAGTGAAAGCGATTGGTAAGAGACTATTCCAGAAGCAAAGGCCGAGAAAAATTAGTTGAATGCTTAAAATCAAAAAGTGGTGAATTATTGATTAATGTGTAAATGAATATATACAAGAATGAATTGAGAATGAATTAAGTAGTGAATGAGTGAAAGTAATTGGAGCGACTTTGTGAAAATCCCAATTATGTATACTAACTTTCAGTGTGTAGCAATTGAAATTGTGTACATATTGTTAATTGATTGCAATGGTGGATACAAACCAAGCTTGAATGCATAAAACCAAAAGTCAATATTTAACAATCAGAAGAGCCTGATTGCATTGAGAGAATTTGAAGAGAAAAAATAAAATCGATTAAAAATATTATAATAGGAAGATGAATTATGAGAATTGAAAAAATCAAGAAATATTAATGAATGTACCAATTGGAGATTATGCACGAGTGCAATGCATCAAAACTAAATCAATTGATAAAAGTAATTGGAAGGTGAATCAATCAATAAGAAAGAATATCAAATGTCATAAAACTAAAGATTTAGTATAGAAGCAATTGGGAGAATAAATTATAAAATTTGATTGATAGATATTAGAATTAAGCAACTTAAATAGCAATGATGGGATAGAAATTGTTCTTATTGCATTTGTAGAGAGCATGATCAAAATATGTGTAAGAAGTAGAACATTTTATCAATTGGAGAGAAATTGGCTGAATTAAAGATAAATGAAGTAATGGAGGAGTGAATCAATAGGTGCAGTGCAGTATCAGAGAAGAAGAATATTGTATTGATTAGAGAAGAAGAATGAAATCAAAATTGAATTAGGAGAGTTTTTGATCCTATTGATTTAAGTATAATATATATTATAAGCAATACTAATAGATTTAAAGTAGAATTAAAGCTTTCCCAAGGTCTTTAAATGTACAAATCCATTAGTTAATCATACCTTAAATCACCTATAGAACTCTAAAAATAGTCATTTGTCTCCGTGCAAACAAACCTTTGTTATTGGAATTAAATTCCCATTGGTAAAATAGATTGTTACATGTATACAAACTACAAACAAATGAACTATATATCTCAATTTTGCCTACAATTTTTGCAACATCTTATAGAAAAAAATCAATCCCAATTATATAAGCTTCCTTATCAACTAAGATAAGTAGGTTCAAATATCCTTTCAAATCAAAAGAATAATATAACACCTTGTCATACTTATGAAAAAGCACATCGAGTAGATCAATGTTAGATTGAAAATGGAATAGTATGCTCTAATTGTAGAAGATCTCATCCTATGGATTGTTGTAGAGGATCCAACAAGGTTATCCCTTTAAATTTTTTCTTTAAAAAATTATACCAACCAAATTGTAAGAGATATGCAAGGAATTAAATTTGCAAATCTTATTATTACAAATGATCCATCAAATATGGATTATAATCACTCAAGTAATGGTCAAAACCTTCAACCTTCAATATTAGTTCAAATCAATTAAGAAATATTATAAGAATCTTTAATATATAACCAAAATCTAAATCAAAATCCACCACCACTATCCTTTCAAGATGTTAAGTATATAATGGCTCAATCTAATGTACCTTCTACATCAAATTTACTATCTTTTAAATCTAATTTGATGCAATTAGAAAGCAAGAAGATCTCTTTGGATGATGGATATTTATCTTTTTTAGTTGTGACTAGAAGTATGAGTGCTAAAAAACCAATAGATTTAGCACAACTTGAAGAAGATGAAGTATCTATGGATACTTTAGAAGAATCACTCAAGTTTGTGGAATTGAAAAAAACTACTTAAGAAATAATTAAAAAACTAGAAAACAACCAATTATCTTCTTTAGTTGAACTTGATGAAGAAGGATATCAATTTGTAGGTAAAAAAGGGCCTTGGACTTTAAATACTTTTTTAAAACATCCAACAACTATCAAAACCTTTAATCCTACAAAACCTTATGATTTATAGCAAGATCTTTGTAAGACTAAAGCCAATATTTTTTTTGGTCAATTAATTCAAGTAACACCAATCATAAAAAAAGATCTCAAAAAAGAAATAATTATATAATAAAAAACCAAAAATATAGAAAGAATAGCTAGAATTTAAGTTAAAGATTCAAATAGAGATATTACAAAGGAAGAAGAAATGAAGAATTGAAAATATGGACCTGTTGAGATAGATATAAAAATTATAGATAAAATTATTCTTAAGGTCATAGTAGATGATGGAAATAGTATTAATATCATATTTGAATCCACTATGATCAAGTTGGAATTGAAAATCACTAATAAAGAAATTATAAAAATTAAATTAACTGATCAAAGATCTTCTCAATTCTTAGGTCAAATTTGTGATTTATACATGCAAGTAGGAGGTATAGATTATATGATATTATTTTATGTAATATGGTTATATGAAAAATCTGATAATTATCCTCTTTTATTAGAGACAGGATGATTGAAGCAATCTAAAAGAATAGTCAATTGAGGAACTTTTAAGCCTTATTTTATTTTTGGACTTGTGGACAATTGAACAATAACAGTAATATTTAGCTATATTAGACTTGAAATCTTGCCTCCATTGAAAAAAACACCATTAAATATAAGATCCAATCAAACCAATTTTATTGAATCCAATTCAATTCCAACCATTGGATCAATAAAATGTATTGGTCCTAAATTATATGAATATGAAGATAAAGGTGATTTTGTCAAATGGTTAGTAGATAATCTCTATGAAGAAGAAGATATTAACATTTGATTTATAGAGCTTGAAATTCCATCTTTAAGTATTAACATTGATAAAAGATTGGATACTTTTCAATCTTTGAAAAGACAATTATAGCATTTGGAAAGATTAAGTGAGACTCAAAGATTTGCAATCCAACACATAAAAACTTTTCAAAAGAAAAGAAAGGAGATCTTTGATTAAAAAATAATTAAAAAGACGTCTATTTATTTGAGGGATGTGGGTGATGGTTTAAGATATTAGAACATTAGACTTTCCAGCTAAATTTGATATACTTTGGATAAGACCATATATTATCAAAGAGCTCTTTGATAATAATTGAGTTCAATTCAAAACATTAGATAAAAAAAACTTTCCTACACAAACTAATAGAAGTTGTTGTGAGGAATACAAGGTGTGAATATTGATTTAAACACCAATATATCTTATCAACTATATAGTGATTTTAAATCAAATTATAATAGAATATAGGTATTGAATTAATAACTAAATATGACATTGCTATATATAAAATCATGTTAAGTTGAGAACAAACAATCGTCTTTTTTGTTCTAAGTCAAAATCTTAGTTTTTTTTTTTTCATTCATTCTACTTCTTTTGATAGATTATAGTATCTAAGTCACAATTTCTTCTATCAATTTTTCTAAAGACTGTCAAAATTAAAAATAGGATTTTTTCTATTCTTACAAATAGTCCCAAATGGTCACCATATGTGAGTTCCATCAATGAATCTTAATTGGTGGATTAGTTAAAATTATAGTTTTAAATTATTTAAATATCAAAATATTAAGATTAAAGACTTTATTTGATTATTTAAATATTCAATAGAATTTAGAAGATTTTATAAGTTACAAGAGTCTTATTAGAGAAAAGTCATAAAATTAGAATCTTAGTAAGTCTTGGAGGCAATTATCTTAATCATTTTAGTATTTTTTTTAATTATAAGAATTAATATTTAGTTATTAAGATCAATTTCTATATTGGCCTTCTATCTCTATGAACTACTTATTAAAAATATATAAATATTATTTAGTAGATAGAAGAAGCATGAGAAATAAAGCTCATATCTTTGTAATTATTTATATAAAAAATAGGATTTAAAGTTGATTTAAATTGATTTTATTATTATAAAAAATCACCAAGATAAAATAAAATAGTCTTAAATTGATATTATTATCTTTAAAATATTATAGAAATTTTTAGAATTTATTTAAAATTTATTTAGAATTTATTAAAAAAATATTATGAATTTTTAGAACAATTTTGAAGATTTTGATAAAAATGAGTTTTACCACCTTGGAAGCCATTATGAAGAAATGGAACAAGATTTGAAGGCCATACAAGGTTCCTAGATTAATTTTATGTTTTAAAATAACATGGTGAAGTCAAAAATGCAAGAAAATAAATTTTACTAATAGAAAAAAGGAAGACCAACAGCTAGTATAGTCCTTGTAGGAAAGAAGGTGCACAAGTTCCATATGGATTGTGGCCTCTCTAGGATACCCTTATACACTACTTGTGAGCCTTGGTGAGGTTTGAATTCATGATCTCTTAAACAACTTATCCTTGAGGTAAAAATTTACCACTTAATTTTTTTATTATTTATCTTCTATCTTTGGATTATCCTAATTTATTCATAGTAATTCAAATTTATATATTTTTTATATCATTAAAAAGATAAAAAATTATCTATTTAAAAATATAATTTTTATTTTTTATTTTTATTTTTTTCTAGGTGAAAATACAATGAACAAATTATGATATAGCTTTGAATTGTGCACTTGCTTGATACCATTTATTTCACTTGTTTTGTGGTTGTCCTTCTTCTTGTTCTTGCTAATTGCTTCTTTTACTTCACACCACCAATTACAACTTTTTAGTGAAGCCATCTTATAATTTAGATTGAGGGATGAACTTTATTTTCAAAGAGGTTTTAAAGTATTGTCGAAACTTTGATTTGTTGCCTCCCTCAAATAATCTTAAGTTTGTAGATGATAATTTGCTTGTGATAGATTCAAGGGAACTACCTTATCAATTTGCCTACATACACTTATTAGATGGTTTTTTCTATAATTTCCGCAAATAATTTTATTTTCTATCTAACAACTATCAAGTGGGTGTCTTTTGTTACAAAGGTGATGTACTTCCTGCCTTGATCCTGGTTGGTTTTTAAAACCTTGATTAGAAAAACTTTAGTTTTGTGGATAAAAATTAGACTTGACTTGACTTGACTTGACTTGACTTCTATGAGGAAAACATAAGATTATTACCATCTAAGATTATGTTGGTAATTTTGCGGATTTAAACAAAATTTGCTAGTAAGCTGCAATTGGTTATACTAAGTATATCACAACTCTAAAGTATACCTATCAAATTCTATAGAAGGTGGGTCTTAGTTTAGATTTAGATCCTTAATTAAAAAAGTCATTTATTCTTATATGATTTTTATCTATTGTACCAACTCATTTTGGAATTTCTTTTGATTTTAAAAGACTTCATTTTTAAATTCTTCCTTCCACCTATTTCTATCTTCTAGATATATCAATTTTGAGAAGCTAGGTGATAGTCTAACCTCTAAAGATGCACAATATTAGTTTATAGGTTGAAATTGATTTTTCACAGTTCCATAAAGGGATCTTTGAAACTTATCCATGTTTTGGACATAGATTGGTATAAAACTTGGGATTCTATAGTCTTCCTTCTTCCACATCATTTCTTATTGTTTGTCAATGTCTTTAATCACCCATGCTATCTTGTTGGCATCTTTTAAATTTTTTGGCCTTCCTTTGAGGATTTTTCTAATTATATCTTTCTTATTCAATCCTTAGATAAAAAAGTGGATGAGAGTATTATTTGTGAGAAAGGTTCTTATAAATTGATTTACTATTAATTCAAATTGCTGCTTATATTTGTCAATCTCTTCTCCTTTTTCTTATCTCAAAGAAGAGAGGGTTGTGAAGGTGTTATTTTGCCCCACTTTTTATTTGAACTTCTCTAGAAATACTTTCATGAAAATGTGTCAATTTTTAAAGATTTGAAGGAAATAGTTTCTATACCATTCATAAGCTCCATCTTTTAACGTGCTCAAAAATTATACAAGATAATATCCAAGATTAATTATCAAATATGTTGTAAGAAGTTCTATGAACCTCTTTACGTGTACTATTGAATCATCATTCCTAGTGTCTTTAAAGATTGAAAGATTACAAGATATAGGAACTGCTTGCAATCTTTTTGGAATTACAATAGGCAAATCCTTTGGCTAGAATAAGGAATTTATAGATATAGGATTTGGAGAGGCTTTCTTTTTATAATCCATTGAAAGAAAATTAGGTCTTGACTCTTTTTCTTCTTGATTTATTTTTATAAAAGAATTAAAAGATTTTGAGTCAAATTTTTTTTCTGCTACTACTTAGTTAGGATTTAGTCCCAATAGATTGAGTATAAATATATCTTATAATATTATAGATATATCTTATCTTTTTTCCAATTGTTAGACCTCAATTCTTTTAAATTTTAGAGTAGAATTTTTTAAAAAATTCTTTAGATTTTCTATAGGTAGGATTAATTTAGATTATTTAAATCTAATGGAATGATGCATCTAATACAACTACAAATATAATGTTCATCTAGACTTATAACTTTAATATATCAATTCCTACAAAATTAATTTAAAATATTTTGGCTATCTATTTGTAACTTGCTTAAGATACCTTCTAACAGAGAAGGAAAACAAAACAAAAGCAATTAAAGAGAGAATGATTGCTTGAATATTACTTCAAGCAATACTTTTTTAACTTGAGTCACTATATAATACGACCCTATATGGAAGTAATCCTAATTAACTATAATATGAAGAAAAAATTTATACTAGGATGGCAAGGAGTCCAAGTTTTTTTTTTTTTTTTTTTTTTTTTTTATTTTAAATTTCTTTACACAAAAGTTATTTAGAGAATTATCTACTATAATAGCTAATAACAAAGGTTATATTACAAAAAAGGTTTTTTGCAATCATTTCACATCACTTTGAAAAAGAACTCACCTTGTTGCATTTCTAGCCAATTTGACACTTGTTAAGAAAGGCCAATAAATATGTAATACCTCCCTAATTGATCCAAGTTAAACATTTCAAATAAGGCTTAGGATTTAAAATTAATAAATTAAAGATTCTATCTATGTCATATACCCATTTCTATAAAAGAGATTAGAAACTTACTTCTCTTACGTCTTCTTCTCAAATTCTATCTTCCAACTCCTGGCTCTCATTCTTTATTTTTATATATATCCGCTAAATTTAAAAGAATTGAAATAAATTAACAAGAGCTAAGAAACTTATTTGAAATTTAACTTTCTAATGCCACTTCTTATTTTGTATTCCTTACTCTTTAATCCACAATCTATATTAGTTTAATGAAATTAAAATTCAACCAAATAGCTTAATTGAAAGCTTACCTTAGAAATATGGCATCTTGAATAATTGCTCTTTTCTTATTCTTATTCTTCTTGTTTTCTTAGTAGAATAACTTGTCTAATCTGTTATTGAAAAACCTTTTCTATCCTATGAAGAGAAGAGGTATGGCACGTAGAGAAGGTGATTAAACTCCTCTACTATTAGAAAAAGGCAACCTATAAGAAGATTTACATAGATAAAGTAAAGGATTATTTATTCAAATAAAAAATCCTTTGTCTCTTGTGAAAAGATGGAATACAAGAGATAAAGAGGGTGATCAAATCCTTCTACTACTAGAGAAGGGCCTTTACTAAAAAAAAATTACAAGGAGAAAAGTGATGAAACCTTTGAAGATGAGCTCCACCTCTCAATTGTATTTTACCAAAAGTAACAATCCTTTTCTACTCCAAAAATTGCCACAATTTGAATATTGATGTAATTTCAATAAAAACTATATCAAAATAAGCTTATTCTTTAACTATTTCTATTCCAAAAAATTCAATTGAAAACAGTCAATAGGCACTAAAAAATGCCTTTTCAAACAAAGAAAATACAAAACTACCAAGGTAGTGAATCCCTTTCTAATAAAAAATTCACTAAAAACTTAATTTTGATCCAAATCATATGTTTAATAGCTTTTTGAAAAGTAAACATTGAGATAAACAACTTCACAAAATTTCAAAGTCAAATAACAAATATATAAAAACTGATTGATGAAAATCCGAGAGTAAATCACTCTTGGGAGCAAACTTCTAAGGCAGTGAATCCTCTTCTAATCAAAAATTCACTAAAAATTCAATTCTGATTCAAATCAAACATGTAATAGCTCTTTAAAAATTTAACATCAAGATACACAACTTCACAAAATTTCAAAGTCAAATAACAAACATATAAAAATTGATTGATGAAAATCCGAGAGCAAATCACTTTCTATTGAATAATGGATTTTTATTTTTTATTTTTTATATTTTGACTATAAATGATAAATGATTTGTTTACAACAAATAATAAACAGAAGTAGAAGACTTATCAATGATAGAAAGTAGAATTGAAATGTTCACTCAAAAAATCCACATAAAAGGTCAATCACCATTAATTAACTCCACATTCATTTACACAATTAAAAGCACCATCTTTTGGTAAATGCACCAAAATGTAAGGATAAATTTTACCCTTCAATCCAAATTATAAGATGGCTTCATTTAAGAGTTACTTGTAATTGGTGGTGTGAAGTGAAAGAAGCAAATATCAAGAACAAAAAAAAGGACAAATATAAAACACGTGAAATAAATGGTAACAAATAAGTATTCAATCCAAAACTAGATCTTAGTATATTCATTATGTTTTTACATAGTAAAAAATATAAATAAAAAATAAAAATTATATTTTTGAATAGATAATTTTTTTATCTTTGTAATAATATAAAAAATATATAAATTCAAGTTATTATGAATAAGTTATGATAATCCAAAGATAAAAGGTAAATAAGAGAAAAATTAAGTGGAATTTTTTATCTCAAGAATAACTTGTTTAAGAGATCATGAATTTGAATCTCATCAAGGGTCACAAGTAGTATATATGGATGTCCTAGAGATTCCACGAGGCCTTAGTCTTATCTTCCTATCTACATCCAAGGTGCCACAACCCATATGGGACTTGTACACCTTCCTTCCTACAAGGACTACACTAGCTGCTGGTCCTCCTATTTTCTACTAGTAAAATTCGTTTTTTTACATTTTTGACTTCATCATGGTATTCAAAAATATCTAATTAATTTAAGAACCTTATGTGGCTTTCAAATCTTGTTCCATTTCTTCATAGTGGCTCTCAAGGTGGTAAAATTCATTTTTACCAAAGTCTTCAAAATTGTTCTAAAAATTCCTAAAAAAATTTTAAAAAAATTCTAAAAAAATTCTAAAAATTCTTATAATATTTTTAAAATAATAATAACAATTCAAAACTATTTTATTCTATCTTTTTGATTTTTTATAATAATAAAATCAATTTAAATCAACTAAAAATCCTATTTTCTATATAAAAAATTAAAATGACATGAAATTTATTTTTCATGCTTCTTCTATCTACTAAATAACATTTATATGTTTCTAATAAATGGTTCATGGAGATAGATGGCTAATATAGACATTGGTCTCAATAATTAAATATTAATTTTTATAATTAAAAAAAAATACTAAATCAACTAAAATAATTACCTCCAAGACTTATTAACACTCTATTTCTACTCCACTAATATTATTTTCTTTTATTTAACATCTTTCAGATATATCTTTACTTTATAATTATAGATTTGATATTCTAAATATATATTTTTTGTTTTAAAACAATTAATGAATCAATTTAATGAATCACATAAGTAACTTTAAAAAATTAAATTAAATTAGTAATAATATATAAATATCTTAATATATTCTATTTTTATAATATAAAAACTTACTAATATTTTAAAATGAACTTCTTTCTTAAAAAATAAGCATAAAACTATTTTTAATCTAGTTTCCTTATATTTTTGAATCTTATTTGTTTAAGTGGCTTCTAAACCTTCTTGTATATTGGCAATAATCTTTTTGTGAGTATATTGTATTATAATTTGCTTGCTTCTTGAAATAACTTTTTGGACTTTATGCATGAAATTATTTGTTAATGATTAAAACATGAAATTATAATCTTTCCAATTTGAATTATTTTTATTGGATTAAATTTATAAATTGGATTATATTACTTTATATAATTATATTGGATCCAATTCACTAGCATGACAAGTACTATTGGCAAATTTCTTGGTAGTACCAATTATATAGATTAGACTTGTAAGAAGATTAAAATGGTAGGTTTTTAGATTTTGGTTATCTAGCTTAAGTTGGAACTACAATCAAATCATTTTAGATAACAACTATTAGACTTTAATATAATAGAAGCTTATTGTTATAGACATAAGATTTATTTTAATGGTAATTTAAATAATATGAATAGATAGAAGTATATAAAAATAGATTGATTTGATAATATCTTATAAAAAAACTTCTTAAAAGCTTTAAAGATGAAATTTCATCTTTATTTATGTTTATAGGTGATTGATAGGTTAGAAACTTGGCCAACATATTAGGCACGTGTTGCACATGTTGCACATGTTGGTAGCTTGTAGAACAAGCTAATTATGTGGTGCACATATAAGAAATTTATCTTGTAAATTGAATATGTGTTAGAGATTTTATAAAACATTGCCATGTAGCTTTTAGATAGATAGTATATATAGAAATAAGAATGAAGCCTTTTTCATTCTTATCAATATATTTCTTGTTTCTAATCTTGTTTCAAGAGTCTTTATTCTTCTTTTCTTTGATAATAGCCATTTAATTTTAATACTATTTCATCTATAAATGATTCTTTATTCTTTTTGAGTAACATAAGAATATTTTTGATACTATAATTTTTTATATTTTATGCCTTTAATAATTTGATAAGAATAAAAATTCATTGTTCTTGTTTTGTGTTTTAGAAGTGAGTAGATTTTTCCACTTTTATTATTGTGTTTGAAAGTTGCAAATTATCTATCTTTAAATTAATATATATATTTTTTTAATCTATTTTTTTTTTTTTTAAAAATGGATCACTTTTCTTTGTTAAAATTTTTATTAGAGATTGAGGTTATTCTTCTCTAATTTGAATTATAGATTTATTAATTTATTTAAGATCAAAGAAAAAAAATTATAGATGATGTACTTAATAGAAGTAAGAATAGATTTGCAACTATCGCAAATCTTCAAGAACTTGTTAATACCCTTAGGGTAGAAATTCCATGCATTACTAATATTAACTATAGAAATACTATTCTTACATCTATGGAAGAAGTCCAAAGCCTATGTTAAAAAATAATGCAATTGAAGGAAGCAAATAAATCAATTTCATAATTAAATCCAGCAAGTCTTATTTTTACAAGCATGAAGGAGATAAAAATTAGTATGCCTAAGAAATTTGATAGAATAAGATCAAAATTTTTAAGATTTTTGCAACAAATCAAGCTTTATTTAAGATTACATCTTTTCTAATATTATAATGGATTTACTTAAGTTAGATTCATAGGTACACTTCTATCTAGAAGTGCTCTTTTTTTATTTATACCTTTGATGGAAAAAGATTCACAAATTTTTTATAATTTGAATTCATTCTTCAAAATATTTACACCCACATTTGAAAAAAATGATCAAAAAAAGATAGCAGAGATCAATCTCTTATCTTTATAACAAGGATCACAATCAATCACAATCTATACTGCCAAATTTCAAAACCTTGCTTATGATATAAAGTAGAATTACAAAGCCCTTATCAATCAATTTTGTTTATGAATTAAAAGATAATGCTAAAGATTTGTTATTAATAATATCAAAAATAAATTCTTTAGAATAATTTATTATTCAAGCTATTATATATGATATTTGATTATTTGAAAGGCAACAAGAGCATAGATTTGGTTGAAAAAAAATAAATCAATTAATAGCAGTAGCTCTTAAGTTTTTAAAAACTTATTTAATTAAGCTAGAATCAATACAAATTGATATAGTATAATTTAAACCACTTATTAAATAAAAAAAGACTTGATATTATTAAGAAGATTTACACTTATATTATAGAAAAGCTAAGCACATTGTTCAATATTTTCCAAAGAAACAATGTAATTACAAAATGAGGAGTATGGTTGCTAGAGAAGATAATGTATTAAAAAATAAGTTTTTTTAATTATAATAAGAATTGTGTAACTGGAATCATGTGTAATACCTAATAAAGGTCTTATTCTCTCTTCAAATTCCTTGCTTTTTTTTATAATAGATGTATCTTTAGGACCTAAAAATCAAAAAAAATTTGCCTTATTATATTTGAGAGCCTCAATTTATTTTGTAGATAAAGATTTTATCAAAAAATAAGAAATATCTTTAATTAAGAAAACTAAATCCATACATGTAGAAGTCATAGATGGTAGTTTGTTGTCATCTAGAGATGTCATCTATAAAATTGTTTCTTTAGATATAACAATTAAAAGATATAATAATATATTAATATTTAAGATGATTAGATCTTTTTTCAATCTAGTTATTTTAGAATTATCATAGTTAAAAAAATATAATCTTCAAATAAATTAAACTTCTTTTAATCTTGATTTTTTTCATAATTTAATCCAAAAATATATTAATCAAGTGAAAATACATAAATATAGTATATTCAAATTCTTTCTGATAGGTGCAAAAGTTTTTATACATGTGGCAAAAAAAGAATCATCTTTTGTTATATATACTACACTCATTTTTTATATTAAAAAGACTATAAGTGATATTTTTAGCTAATATCAAGATTTTCAAGATATTTTTGAAAAAAAAATATAGGTATTCTTTTAAAGTATAGATCTTATGATTATTCAATTGATCTTTAAGAAAGATATCAACCATTGTTTGGACCAATCTACAGTTTATTGCAAAATGAATTAGTTACATTAAAAGAACATATTAATGAGAAACTTCATATGCCATTCAAAATCTCTAATAAGAGTTCTTATCTTATTTGTGAAGAAAAAAGACGGATTATTGTAAATGTGCATAGATTATGGAGGATTTAATAAGATTACCATAAAAAATAAGTATCTTTTATTTTTTATTTCAAGACTTTTTGATCAATTTAATTAAATAAAGATCTATAAAAAAAATAGATCTATGAAGAGCATACAATTTGGTCTACATCAAAGAAAGTGATGAATGAAAGATTATATTTTGAACTAAGTATAGATATTTTGAATATAATGTCATGCTATTTGGACTTATAAATGCACTAGTTGCTTTTCAATATCTTATGAATGATATTTTTTATAAGTTTCTTGATGATTTTATTATCTATTATTTGAACAATATTCTAATCTATTCTAAGAAGACAGAGAAATATAAACTTTATATTTGTCATATGTTACAAAAACTTAAAAATACAAGATTATATATCAAGATAAAAAAGTGTGTATTTCACACTATTCAAATTATCTTTTTATGATACATCATTTCTAATGATGGTCTAATGATGGATTCTAAGAAAGTTTAGACAATTAAGGATTGAAAAATTTGAAGTATAATAAAAGATGTGCAATATTTTTTGAAATTTTTTAATTACAACCAAATCATTATGAATAACTTTTTTTAAGTTGCAACTCTATTGATATGTTTAATTTGTAAAAAAAAACTTAAGTAGAATAAAGAAGCAAAAGCATCATTTGAAGCTTTAAAAGTAATTTTTATTTTTATACTAATCTTATATTATGTCGACTTCTTTAAAATATTTTTTTATAGAAACAAATGTATTAGACTTTGTCTTAGGTGCAATATTGTTATAAATGAGAGCAAATGACAAACTTCATCTAATAACTTTTTATTCAAGAAAATTTTCAATAATAAAGATTAATTATAAGATTTACAACAAAGAATTTCTTATAATTGTAGATTCTTTTCAAAAATTGCACTATTATTTAGAAGGCACTTTCAATCTAGTCATTATATATACAAATCATAAGAATCTTGAGTATTTCATGTCAGCACGTGTTTTGAATCGTTGCCAAGGTTGTTGGAATATGTCTTTGTCAAGATTTGAATTCATTATCATTTATCAGCTAAAAAATTAATAAGATTTGTTTGATGTCCTTTTTAGATGTTCTTATCTTGTAGCAAAAGAAAGAAATGCAGCTTTTGATCAACAAAAGATGATCTTATTGAAGCCAAAATAATTTCATCTTTAAGCAATAAAATTAATATTGACCATTGATTCAATTTTTTTCAAATAAGTCTAATTAAGTATATCTTCAAATCTTCTTATTTATGATATTAAAAATAATTCATCCAAGTCTTATAATACTTCTAAGTTTAAATTTAAGAATAATTTATTAAATTTCAAAGAAAGCTTATATGTTTCAAAAATTGAAGCATAAATATATGCTCTTGAAACTTATCACAATTTCCCTATAGGATGATATTTTGAGTATAACAAGACTTTGAAACTAATATCAAAAGATTTTTGGTGGCTTCAAATATAAAAGGTAATTAAAGAATTTGTGTTGTTATGTAATATTTGTTAAAGATCAAAAACTCCTTGTCATCGACCTTATAAACTTTTTCAACCATTACATATACCAAAACAACTATGACCTCTATTTTTATAGATTTTATTGTAGATCTGCCAGTTTCAAATTCATATGATTTTATATTCGTGATTGTAGATTATTTCACCAAAATAGTATATTTTATATTATGTACAAAATATATCATAAGTGAAAAAATAGCTAAATTTTTCCTTGACAATATCTATTGCTATCAAAGATTATCAAAAGATATTATATCAGATAGAAGGATGCAATTTGTATCAAAATTTTGAAAAATATTTTTCAAAATATTGAAGGTGGATATAAAATTATCTTTAGCCTTTCATCTTCAAATTGATAGACAAATAAAATAGATAAATTAAATTTTGGAGCAGTATTTGAGGTGTATCATCAATTATCATTAAGATGATTAGACAATTTTTTTTTTTATTGGCAAAATTTGCTTATAATAATTTGATATATTTTTTTATTCAATAATTTTTTTTTTTTTATCAATAATAATTATTATCTATTATTTAATACTTTTGACTTCTCAAAAATTGACAATCTTATAACAAAAGACTTAGCAAATTGATTCTCAAAGCTACATATAATAATGGAGGTATAATTAAAAGAAGCTCAAGAATGACAAAAGACCAATACACATATCTATCATAAGAAACAATCTCAATTCTACGTTGGTGATAAGATATAGTTAATTTTTTGTAATATTAAGACTATTCATTCTTGTGATAAGTTGGATTATTATAGGTTTGGACCATTTTTAATTTATAAATAAGTCAATTTAGTTGCTTTTTAAGAATATCTATCAAAATTTATAAAGATCTATCTTGTATTTCATGCATCTCTGCTTGAGCCATATAAAACAATGAATATATAAAAAAGAAGATAAATACCACCGCCTCCTATAAAAGTGGATAATAATAAAAAATTTAAGATCAAAGATATTTTAGATTCAAGGTAGCGTTGAAATAGATTAGAATATCTTATAAATTGGTAGGAATATGATATTAGTGAATACATGTAAGAACCATCTAAGAATCTAGCAAATGCACCAACCAAAGTTAATGTATTTTATTGACGATATCCATCAAAATCATGATAAAGAAAATCTTTATTACAAAAAAATGTAGGTTCAATAGAAGATATCTTATATCATTTTTTGATATTTATTAGAATTTTTGGAACTAAAAAAATAGAGAATTAACAACCAACAAATTTAGCTCAAAAACTATTAATTGTTGATTTATCAAATAAAACATTATAACTATCATAACCTTTAAGACAATTGAATACAAATAAAGATCTTTAAGAATAATATGATTTTTTTTAAATAGATGGCAAGATATAACACATTCATTATTACGACCTTAGAAAAAATTTCTAATATTTTGTGATACTTTTAAAGATACAAACTATTCATAATGGTATTTCAAATGTAATTTTTTAATAAAATAATAAAAGCCTCAACAATAACCAAATATCATGGTGGTCCAAACTTGGTAGCTTGTAGAACAAATTAATTATGTGACGCATATATAAAAAACTTGTCTTGTAAATTTCACACATGTCTTGCAAATTTGGCATATTGTCGTGTTGTGGTTTGGCTACTATGTGAAAAAATTGTACATATATATTTAATATATAATTTACTACAAAGCTAAATGAGAGCTATATCATTAGACTTTTATTGGTTATAGGATGTGGTTAGGTTGCTAGTTTAGAAGGGATCTATTAAAAAGATTATTATTAAGGTTTATACAATCTTAATTTCTTTTTAGTAGTGACTTTTGAAGTTAATTTTATATTGATAGTAACATGTATATATCTTAAGTTACCTATGTTAGACATTGGTGATCCTTAAGATCTTATTTACTTCTTTTATTTGGTACTTAAAGCACCAAGTATGTAAATCTTATAAGAAGAAGGATTAGAAAAAGGTTTTTAGTGTAAAAAGGATAGTTTGGCCATCCATGTGGAAGAATAGAGGTGGATGATAGAAATCTCTATTCTAATTGGCCAAAAATCATGCCCAATGGGCTTCAAGGAGGCTGCCGGAGGATTTATTACGAATTAGGATTTTTTTTTCAAGAAGAGTTGAACATCAGAGGCTAGGATTACAAGGTTTAGGTTTTTGGATCTGAATTAGGTGCAAATTTTGTGTGATTTTCACTTTTTATGAAGAAGTTATAGGCGCTCAAAGTTAAGGTATTGAATTCGGATCTCTATCACTCTTTTGAATATAACTCGTGCATACAGAAAGCAATCCAGGATCAGCGAAAAGGATAAAAGAAAGCACTTTCACGGCTACACTTTTCACATACGGCATGATAAAATCTAAGCTAGAAAAAAAGAGATATTGGGAGTTGTAGTCAGTGCTTGCAGACTTAAGGGCAGTAAGTGACCTACTTACATAGTAGTTACGTTCTGAGCTATATCTTATGTAATTTGATAGATTTTTGGCTCCAAAATTTCAGCAATATAAATGTTTATGTTACAAGACTATGTGTAAAAAAATTGTGGCATTAGGATTTTGGATTTGTGACATATAATGAAAATAGTGCTCAGGTATCTCTGAGCTAGGATTTTAAGCCCTTCCTAGAGATTTTAAAATATCAGATGATTAAAAATGAATTTGGGCATGATTCTTTCTTATAGTAAGACTTAAGAAGATTATCTACACTTTGAACTAAATTTTATAGAAATTGATTAGTTAGTTCAAGAGTTATTGGACTCTAAAGTTTACTAAGACATAAGTCCTAGCAGGTGAATAAAGTTTTGAAGGATTTTTGAAGAAATTTGAACCCTTTTTGTACAAACCGACTTGAATACAAAGAGGTTTATATATATATATAACTTCTCATTTGTCAGATTGTTGTACTATTTGTTCTTTTTATTAAAGACAAATTACTTGTTGAATTTTTGCCATCAAATTTAGATAAACTCTCTACAGCCAAGTACCCAGTGTATTCCCAGATAGAAGGCCACATCATATAACAACATGTAAGAGATTTCATAGAATGTCGCCATGTAACTTTTAGATAGATAGTATATATATATATAGAGATAAGAGTGAAACTTTCTTCATTCTTGTCAACGTCTTTTTTATTCCTAGTCTTGTTTCAAGAGCCTCTATTCTTCTTGTCTTTGACAATAGCCATTCTAATTTAATACTATTCCATCTTTGAATGATTCTTTACTCCTTTCGAGTAATACAAAAATATTTTTGATACTATAGTTGTTTGTATTTTATATCCTTGATATTTATGGCACGTATTTAAGAACTTTTTTAACCAATTTAGTTAAAGAAAACATCATGTGTATAAATTCTTTGTGACAATACAAAATGATTTTGAATCACACTACAAAGTTTAAACAAAGTATTGTGTTGTTTTGGATTGAATTGAGATGGCATGTATGAAATTTGATGGTGTACAAAATTAATGTTATAACATATTGTGTTGGTTATTATTGTAGATTTTTTATTTTTTATTTTTTCTTATTTATTTATTTTCTTATGATGTGGTTTTGTTATGTTAGACAAACAATCAAGTTATACTAGAACATTTAGAGCAATGAACTAGTAATTATATCTAAATATAATATTCATTTATAGCACTATAGTATAAACAATAAAATTCTATAAATCAAATAAATTATTCAAATTTTATTTATAAGCACTACATATCCATGGCTAAAGTTGAAAATAACAAATCCTCTTTGTATTTTGGCTTTGACAAATATACACATAATGAAGAATAAATTTGTCTTTGATTAAATGTGGTATTGACCAAATTTCCAACCAATCCCACAAAAATTATTATTTGTTTGTCATTGCATCAATTGGTCTTTTTAATGAATACAATAATTCAAATATCCATTTATAAATATTCTTCTTTTCAAATCCAAATAATTATAAATAATAATAATAATAATAATAATAATAAATCCATAAAATAATAATTCATAACCTAATCCGACAAACACAATGGTTTATTATAATGCCATATAATAAATCAAATACAAATTGTGCACACAAAATCTATGTATCATGATATTTTGCATTCCATGTACACACCAAAATCTTCTCATATTTGTACAAATTTCAATCTATGCACCATTGCACTAAGCCATGTAAACAAAAAAATACAAAATAAAACACTTCTAAACAAACATCATATGATTGACTATCATGTCATTATGCATTTCACATGTATTATTTAACCACCCCAAACTTTGAAATGGATCAAATCTACAATGCCTAATTCATTTTTATCAAAGTTTATTAAATTAAGAATTGTACTTCACTTAATCTTTCAAAACAAAGCCATCCACGTTCTTCTAAGTCCATGAGAGTTTGATCCACTTCATTTTACACTCAAACAACTATAATAAAAGACAATAAAAACACATATACATATTTACTTACTTGGTTATCAATAATAAAATAAAAATTTTATAATATATATATAACCATAAAAAACCATTAAAAAAATCATAAAAATAAATAAATAAATAAAAGATTACAAAATAAAACAAAAATAAAAACAAAAAGAGGCCAAAAATCACAAAGCAACCTCTCTAACAATCCCTAACCTGACCTTAAAATTCAAGCACTTCTTACTTGCCATACCTACATGCATTCCATTCAAAAATGATATCAATATATCAAATCCTCATGTATCGTCCATCTTCTTTAGTGAATTCAACCCACAAAGAAGCACCACATATTAATGACTAAGTAGGCCTTTTTATAATTCTCCAATACCACAAAACCATATCCAACGACACATGAAGAGAAAACAATAAAATCAACAATTCAAAACAATAAATAAATAAAAGGAAACACAAAAACAAATGAACAAATACATAATCCAACAGTTTGGAAATCCCAAGGCACTCATTCCTGGAATATTCTATGCCGGAATCTCTCCTCGACCCCCAACATTGATTTGCCTCCCTGCCTGCGGGCGTGCATGCATGCATGCATGCAGATGTTTCCAGCACAAACTGAAGCCATCCCACTTTGCCAAGCACTTGGAGCTCTAGCACAACCCACGTACCTGAAGCTCTCAACACCCGCGACATCCAACGTCGCTCATGCCAACGACGCCGACACTGGCTTTCTCCGGACCTGCGATACTCGACGTCATCGCGTGCCCCTCCACCATGTGCTATCGCAACAGCCTCCGCAGCTTCCGGGCTTGTCCCGGCAAGATTGAGTCGGAGGTGCTTTCTCAGTAAAATGCGGGGTCCAGCACAACGCTTGTTTGACCGGACATCGGAGAAAAGCACAGCGGGTCGAGACCTGAAGCGTCGGAGTGAAGTCCTGTGTCGTTAAGCTACGTCGTTGCGACATTTCAACACCGCGTGCACCGAGACCTGCTGCCCGGTGCACAGCCTTGAGTCCTTCCGGCGCATAAAAGAGCTGTGCAGCCCATGGCTTCCCATCGCTCCATTCACCAAGCCCCTCGACATCAGTGCGGCCACGACTCTTCTCATTGTGTAAATTCCCCAAGCACGGGACAGGATACGACACGACAGCCCAGCGAGCAACTTCCGAGAGGGGAGCGGATTCCCAACCAACCCCAGCGGTGAACGATCGTTGTCACGCAGTGGGCGCACAATGGAGACGCTTGCCAAGCGCGTCGTGTTCGTGGCGCTCCTCGTCCAGGCCGCTCTGCTACCCATGCTCTCCATGGCCGCTGACGCCGATCCCATCCAGGACTTCTGCGTCGCAGACGCCTCCAGCACGCTCACCATCAACGGTCTGGTGTGCAAGAGCGCGGCCGACGTGAAGGTGAGCGACTTCCTGTTCAGGGGCCTCGACAAGCCCGGCAACACCAACGTCCCCACCGCCAACGCCGTCACGCCCGTGGCCGCCGCTCAGCTCCCCGGCCTCAACACTCTGGGCATCTCCATGGCTCGCCTGGACTTCGCCAAGGGCGGCATCAACGTGCCCCACATCCACCCTCGCGCCACCGAGGTCCTGGCGCTGCTGCAGGGGGAGCTGTACGTCGGGTTCGTCAGCACCACCAACAACACGCTGTTCGCCACCACGCTGTACGCGGGCGACGTGTTCGTGTTCCCCAGGGGGCTGGTCCACTTCCAGCTCAATGTGGGCAAGGGCGCGGCGGTGGCCATCGCGGCGCTCAGCAGCCAGAACCCGGGAGTGCAGCAAGTGGCGCCGGCGCTGTTCGGAGCCAACCCTCCCATCACCGACGAGGTGCTGGAGAAGGCGTTCATGCTGAACCAGAAGGCCGTCCAGCACATCAAGGCCAGCTTCCAGGCTTGAGCGTCACCACACAGCGCCGTCCAATTGCTCTCGTACCCTTCAGCGCACGCGCATCGAGGAGCTGGCGCTTTGCAACGCCTCGGATTCGTCCCAAACCGACTGCACGCGCAGCTGGCATGGCATGGAGGCCGTGCGTCTGAGCACCACAGCACGAAGCATATTTACGCCCTTGTAGTGAGTGAATGAGTAGGCTAGGTTTGCGCCAGAGTCGACGGCCGTCGCTGCGAACTGAGCTGTCGGCGTGGTTCAATAGCCTAGTGTAGTGTGCATTCATTGTGAGGCGACGTTGTCTCGCTTTCACGCCCTCCATCAACCAAGATTTTATTCAACCAAGTGCTGCCATCACACCTGGGATCCCATTCCTGCCTTCCTTGAGCTGTTGTTTTGTGCATGATTGTGGGAGTGGACAAGAAGACTCGTCAAGTGTGATGCATATGATTCGTATGCTTGTGGTTGGTGCAGCGCACTGGATTAGAGTTGTGCTTCGGATTCCGTGAATCAAGTGATCCGGGTCCAGGGAATTGACAAAGCCAGTCACAGGGGCACAACTGAAGTGTCTGGGAAGAAACGATGCTGCTACTCCATGTGGCACAAGCTGGAGGCGGACAAGAATGTCGGAGGCAATGACTGAATCATGGATGTTTGGGATAGTTTAGATCCGTAGAAGCCATGTCGGTGCACACATACGAATACGACACATGCTGGTATCACCCATAGTTTGTGTGCGTTGTTTTCCATCTAGTCTAGCCAGAACAACCTTCCAATTAGGTCGTGTATGTGTGTACATACGCGCATACACACAGATGAGACATGTAGCGTCTATGATTAGGTGTATGGATGTTGGAACTTACAGGGGTTGTTAACGAACCATGGAAAAGAATGAATAGCTTCTTCTTCTTCTTCTTTTTTCTTTTTAAATATTATTATTGTCTTTCTGGGCCATTTTATTTTTGTGGGTATCATCTAGATATGTATGTGTGTATGTATACACATGAATGTGTGTATCCATGGATGTCTACATATTCTCACTTCTTAGTGTACATACATCATCATTGTTAATCATCACACACAAAGCCGTTTGCGTTTTTGGAGCATGTTTAAAATGGTTTGCAAAAGGAGTGAAGAAGGGATTTTGGTATTGTAGGTTTATGTTTGTACACCATTTTTGTATTGGTATTTCTATGTATATGTATGTATATATCAATGATTTTTTTTAAAAAAAAATCATAACTCTTTTAATTCTTTTTTCAATTTGTTTTCAAAACACCAAAAGAAAAAGTAGAGAATTTAACTTCTTCCATATTTTTCTGTTGGTTCAATGCATTATAAAACATATTGGCATTTTGATTTTGCACAAGCTTTTGTAATAAACTTCTATGAATGATTGTTTTGAAAGAAGGCTTGGATTTATATTATTTTATTTAGCATATTTTTGGTGGTGTTTAATAGGACATTGTAGCATTTTCTTTGTAGTTTATTAATACACACAATCATGCATTCACACACACACACACACACTCACACTCACACTCACACACATACACACATATACAAAATGTGTATGATCAAAAAAAAAAAAAAAAAAAAAAAAAAAAAATATGTTCATATTATTTATTTTAGTTTAGTTTTTATATGATTTGATTTTTGTTTTAGACTACATTATTATAAACCATGCTATAGATTACTTATTGTACTTGATTTATGATGAAAATAAATGGTTTGGATTTTTACTTGTTATATTTATAGATAGTATTGTTATAGACTTTGACTTCATGGTCTTTTTGAGGCTTTTATTTTCTTTGATCTTCTTAAAATAATCCCAAAGCTTCTAAAAAGTCTTGCTTAAGAAATCTTAGGATTCAAGTCTTATTTACAAACTTCTTTGCTCAACTACTTTGATTATATGGTTGGCAATTCTTATCAAATACATTCTTTAGGAAACATTTGATAGCAACTTGGATGGCAAAATATTAGAAGTTTGGACAAAAATCTTCAAGTCTTGCAAATAACATGTATAAAAACAAGCATAAAGCTATTTTCAATCTAGTCACCTCTTGTCTTTAAATCTTGTTTGTTTAGATGGCTTTTAAACCTTCTTATACATTGACAATAATCTTTTTGTGAGTGTATTATATTGTAATTTGATTGCTTCTTGAAATGACTTTTTGAACTTTTGTACATCAAATGATTTATTGATGATTGAAATATGAAGTTGTGATCTTTTTAACTTTTATACTTTGATTGAAACATGATCTTATATATATTTGAAATAAAATAAAAATAAAAAAATAAAAAATAAAAAATAATAGATGTAGTCTTTTTTCTTGTAAGTTGTGATAAGTTTGCTTGGTATACTAAATTCAATACATTGGTTTTCATAAAAAATGTCTCAGAAAAGTCTATGTAAATCAAGACAAGGACTATAGTAAATATTTTTTTTTAACATTCAAAGGCTCTCTTAACTTTTAATTTTTATTCAAGCTTACCATTGTATTATAATTATATTCATAGAATGGCTTATTTAATAGAATAATTATTGATGAAGATCTTGTAGAAGTTTGTAAATCCTAAGATGCTTTGGACATCACATATCAATTTTGGAATTGTCATATTACTAATGGTTTTATTTATTTTTTTGGATCCATTATTAAGCCTTTATTTGAGATGATATATCTAAAAAATTCCACGTGGAGCTTATGAAATATACATTTTTCAAATTTGATATTATTATAATAAAAAGAGTTTGCCTCAAGAAAGCACTAGGCTTCTAGCTGTCGCTAATTTCTCAATCAAATATTGAGATAGATAAAAAAAAAAAAAATCCGAATTTATATAAAATTGTTCCTTAAAAGGGCAATTATATCAAATGCACAAGCCTTAAGTACTTTAGAATCCTCAAAATGTGGCAAAATATACTAAACCCTTCATTAATCTTAAGCGGGATTTTTATTGAACTTCAACAATATATATCTCCAAATCGGACCATCTATAAGTATTCAAATTTTATATAAAGCATTGATGTGTTCTTAACAACTATTGCAATAAATTTCAATTTTTGATTCATTACCAATCTTTAGATATTGTTAAAATCTTAATAGTAGCTTCAAACCCTTGTTTACAAACACTTGCATATTAAATTCTTCATATCTCACAAGCTAAATGTCTAAATGCCATAAAAATTTAGTATGTAGCTTTTTAATAAAATAATTCACCTTTTTAAAAATGTTTAGATAAAAATTCCTTTGAAAGCTCAAGATATGGTAGAAATCATCACTATTAACAAAATAGTCTACTTATTGCCTTAGAATTTAATTTGCTATCTTTGACTTCTAATATCTTTTTTTTTTTTTTTTAATTCTAAATATAATAATTCTTTTATGCAAGATGTAAGTCTTGAAATCACCTCCCTAACTGTATCTTCTGATTTCCAAAAGCTTTTGTACAACTCCTTGTATCCTCAAAAGAGTGACAATAGGTATGATTTGTATACTTTAACTTCAAGTGCCTACTCCTCCTTCATAAAAATTCCAAATCTCCTGATTTTTATACCAAAATTGTAGTACAAAAAACAAGCATTTTCATTCTAGCTTTTAATTCTCAAATGCTTTCTTTGAAGTTGTTGAAACCCTTATTCTTATCATAGACATCTTGCTTAAAGCCTATTGGGTATGACCATCAACCAATGGGAATGAAGATCTTTGCCCCTTGCCTTCATTTGTCCATACCTTGCTTTCATTCTTCCAAATAAGCTTCTTAGTAGTGTAGTTTTTCATCTTTGGATCCCAATCTCCTCTCAAGGCTTCATATTAAATATTTAGGTCTTATATAATTTAAATGCCATAATCAAAATAAGTAAAAAAAACCAAAATAAATTTTTTTATACCAACTCTCTTTAATTTGATCTACTAACCATTCTAATACACATCTAGACTTATAAACATATTATATGTTTTGACTAGTTTTTACATATTATGAGCAATTATAATATGATAATGTGTAGTCTAATAACTTATAATTTTTATAAAATAAGATGGACATAACATTCATATTCTTTTGGAGTCTTAGAATAAATCAAAATATTATTTAAATAGTATATAATAAAGTCATCAAGGAATTTAAAAAATATAATATTATTACATACATAAGATTTATTCTAATAATTATTTAAATAATATAAATAGATAGAAAATAGATAAAAGTAGATTAATTTGATAATATCTTATTAAAAAACATCCTAAAAGATTTATAGACACGGTTTTATCTTTATTCATATCTATAGGTGATTAGTAGGTTAAAAACTTGGCCAACAAGTTAGCCACATGTCGCACATGTTGGTAGCTTGTGGAACAAATTAATTATGTAGCACACATATAAAAAACTTGTCTTGTAAATTTCACACATGTCTTGCAAATTTGGCACGTGTTGGAGATCTCATAGAATGTCGCCATGTAACTTTTAGATAGATAGTATATATATAGAGATAAGAGTGAAACTTTCTTCATTCTTGTCAACGTTTTTTTATTCCTAGTCTTGTTTCAAGAGCCTCTATTCTTCTTGTCTTTGACAATAGCCATTCTAATTTAATACTATTCCATCTTTGAATGATTCTTTACTCCTTTCGAGTAATACAAAAATATTTTTGATACTATAGTTGTTTGTATTTTATATCCTTGATATTTATGGCACGTATTTAAGAACTTTTTTAACCAATTTAGTTAAAGAAAACATCATGTGTATAAATTCTTTGTGACAATACAAAATGATTTTGAATCACACTACAAAGTTTAAACAAAGTATTGTGTTGTTTTGGATTGAATTGAGATGGCATGTATGAAATTTGATGGTGTACAAAATTAATGTTATAACATATTGTGTTGGTTATTATTGTAGATTTTTATTTTTTATTTTTTCTTATTTATTTATTTTCTTATGATGTGGTTTTGTTATGTTAGACAAACAATCAAGTTATACTAGAACATTTAGAGCAATGAACTAGTAATTATATCTAAATATAATATTCATTTATAGCACTATAGTATAAACAATAAAATTCTATAAATCAAATAAATTATTCAAATTTTATTTATAAGCACTACATATCCATGGCTAAAGTTGAAAATAACAAATCCTCTTTGTATTTTGGCTTTGACAAATATACACATAATGAAGAATAAATTTGTCTTTGATTAAATGTGGTATTGACCAAATTTCCAACCAATCCCACAAAAATTATTATTTGTTTGTCATTGCATCAATTGGTCTTTTTAATGAATACAATAATTCAAATATCCATTTATAAATATTCTTCTTTTCAAATCCAAATAATTATAAATAATAATAATAATAATAATAATAATAAATCCATAAAATAATAATTCATAACCTAATCCGACAAACACAATGGTTTATTATAATGCCATATAATAAATCAAATACAAATTGTGCACACAAAATCTATGTATCATGATATTTTGCATTCCATGTACACACCAAAATCTTCTCATATTTGTACAAATTTCAATCTATGCACCATTGCACTAAGCCATGTAAACAAAAAAATACAAAATAAAACACTTCTAAACAAACATCATATGATTGACTATCATGTCATTATGCATTTCACATGTATTATTTAACCACCCCAAACTTTGAAATGGATCAAATCTACAATGCCTAATTCATTTTTATCAAAGTTTATTAAATTAAGAATTGTACTTCACTTAATCTTTCAAAACAAAGCCATCCACGTTCTTCTAAGTCCATGAGAGTTTGATCCACTTCATTTTACACTCAAACAACTATAATAAAAGACAATAAAAACACATATACATATTTACTTACTTGGTTATCAATAATAAAATAAAAATTTTATAATATATATATAACCATAAAAAACCATTAAAAAAATCATAAAAATAAATAAATAAATAAAAGATTACAAAATAAAACAAAAATAAAAACAAAAAGAGGCCAAAAATCACAAAGCAACCTCTCTAACAATCCCTAACCTGACCTTAAAATTCAAGCACTTCTTACTTGCCATACCTACATGCATTCCATTCAAAAATGATATCAATATATCAAATCCTCATGTATCGTCCATCTTCTTTAGTGAATTCAACCCACAAAGAAGCACCACATATTAATGACTAAGTAGGCCTTTTTATAATTCTCCAATACCACAAAACCATATCCAACGACACATGAAGAGAAAACAATAAAATCAACAATTCAAAACAATAAATAAATAAAAGGAAACACAAAAACAAATGAACAAATACATAATCCAACAGTTTGGAAATCCCAAGGCACTCATTCCTGGAATATTCTATGCCGGAATCTCTCCTCGACCCCCAACATTGA
>JAWRVF010001817.1:0-40571 GCA_036785485.1 Physcomitrellopsis africana | reverse complement strand
AAGATACGATCTCCTCGACAATGTGTCAGATAGTCCTTGTTGCTTTCCAGGTCGATAAGTGATAACAAAGTCGAATCTGGATAGCAACATATTCCACCGAGCTTGACGCCGATTCAAAATTTGAGCCAACATGAAATATTCCAAATTCTTGTGATCCGTGTATATGGTTACCGGATGTACCGCTCCTTCGAGAAAGTGACGCCTTTCTTGGAAAGAATCCATTATAGCAAGAAGCTCCTTATCGTGGATCTCATAGCTGATCTCAACAGCAGAAAACTTTCGAGAATAGAATGCAACTGGATGGAGCTTTTCATCAGCACCCATCTGTGAAAGTACGGCTCCCAAAGCAAAATCCGAAGCATTGGTTTTCAAATAAAAGGCCTTTGCAAAATCCGGGTGGACCAAGATCGGAGCCGTTGTAAACGCCATCTTAAGATCTTGAAATGCTTTCTCTACTAGGAGTCTCCATTCGAGCTTGTCCTTACACATCAATCAAGTGAATAGAGCAGCAACTTGGGAATAATTTTTAATAAAAATCCGATAGAAGTTAGCAAAATCAAGAAAACATTATACATCTCTAACCGTCTTCGGAACCTCCCACGACACAATTGCTTCCACTTTCTTGGAATCCATTTTCAAGCCTTCTGTAGTCGCGATGAATTCCAAAAACTCCATCTCAGTTTGGTGAAATAAGCACTTCTCCAACTTGGGGTAGAGTCCTTGCTCACGTAGTTTTTCAAGGACGAGACGAACATGCTTTTCATGCTCTTTTTTGTTCTAAGAAAATATCAGAATATCATCCAGATAGATGACAACAAAATCGTCAAGATGCTCCCGGAAGATGTCATTTATCATGTGTTGAAAAACTGCCGGAGCATTGGTAAGACCAAAAGGCATGACATTATACTCGAAATGGCCATACCTTGTACGAAAAGCTGTCTTCCATTCGTCTCTTTTTTTAATTTATACAAGGTTGTAGGCTCCTCTTAGATCGATTTTTGTAAAGATCCTTGCCCGTCCAAGTTATTCAAGAAGACCAAATATCAAGGGTAACGGGTAAGAATTCTTCTTTGTTACCTTGTTGAGACCTTGATAGTCCACGCATATTCATAGCAAGCCATCCTTCTTTTTTACAAATAAGATTGGTGCTCCAGCTGGTGACTTCAAATGGCGAATGAAGTTCTTGGCTAGATTCTCATCAATGTACTTTCGCAATTCTGCCAACTCCGTCTGCAACAAATTGTAGATTGGGCCAAAAGGGGATTGTGCTCTTTCTTGCAAGTCTATGGCACAATCATATGGTCGGTGCTCCGATAGCATATCAGCATTCTTCTTTTGAAATACATCTTGAAAATCTTTATATTGCTCCAGTATACTTGTTGTCGAAATCTTCTCTTCACTGGTTGGAGTCGCATAAATGACAAATGGTGTATCTTCCTTCGACGATCTTACAAATGCTCTTGCTCCAATAAATAAAGGTTTTTTGATTCGGGGTCTTCTAACTGGTTTACTCTCGGAACGTTCTATTGGAAATGTTATCTTTCGTAACCTCCAATCTATGGTTGGATTATACTTTTCCAACCAGGAAAGACCAAGAATAATAGGACTTGACGGAGTTTTTATAATGTTGAAGATAATATAACTACTATGGTCCTTAAATGCTATTTCTATAGGTTCTGATTCATGAGTGACACTACCAGACAGTAAAGGTTGTCCATCTATGACTTCTACGTAAACAGGTTTAGGTTTCCGTACTAGAGGGATCTTATGATGTTTAGCATATTCTTCATCTAAAAAACAAGCGGATGCTCCTGAATCTAGTAATGCTAAGGTTTTAAGCTTCTGAGGACCAAAAAACAAAGGAATTGTAAAACAAAGGGCAGGTTGGGCAGAGAGGGAGGAACCTGATTGTTGTTGCGATTTTTGACTGTCCAACCGCACGGTTCCTATTGTGGCTGGGCATTTTTGTTTTCTTGAAAAAACGTGCCTCTGGTCTTGACAATGCGTCGATTCTGCTTCTTGGGGCAATTTCCAACCTTATGGCCTTCTTCACCGCAATATAAGCATAGTCCTTCTTCCATGCGTCGCTTCTTCTCTTCTGGAGTGAGGGATTTGATACGTACCGCATCAATTTTGCATGTCGTCCGTCTTGAAATGTGAATTCAAACTGCTTGCTGACATGGTTGAGGCGTGACGAGTCACATGTTGTCTTGAGCGTTGGTCTTGGCGACGCTGAAATAGGCGGTTGTCACACTTCACAGCTTGGCTAATGGCTTCATTGAGCGTTCGTGGATCAGGAAGAGATAATAGCAAATCCTTCACATCATCCCTCAAATCCCAATAAAATTGACTCGTCAATGCTTCTTCATCCCAGTTGATGTCACATGCTAATTGTCTGAAGTCTGATGCATAAATTGATGCAGAGCGTGTCCCTTGTCGTAGTGATCGAATCTTTGTTGTAGCCCATCGAGCCTTGTCATGCTCGCCAAATGCTTCCGCAAACGCTTCCAAAAAAGTTTCAAAGTTGTTCAAAATTGATGATCCCTTCTCAAATAAAGGAGCAAACCATGATAGAGCCTGCCCCGTAAGTAGGGTTCCAACCAGTCTAACACGTGACTCCTCCGTTGGATAGCGTTTGGGCTGTAAAATTGTTATTAATCTGATTTGATTGACAAAACCTCGAAACTTGGAGCGTTGTCGCGTGGCGTGAACTTCTATCTAGGAATACACCGGATACCTAGCTGTAGAGAATTTTACTTAATATTTATTGGCTAAACTCTAATGAGTTATTTGTCCTTAATAAGAAGGATAAATACACACGATAATATAAGAAAAAGATTTTGTATGATTAAAACCTCTTATTTTTAAGTAGTTTTGTACATTAGTTTTCTCTATGATATGTAGAAAATCCTTAAAAACCTTTTAAAGACTCATCTATATATCAAAATCATATCATGGCTCTATACATCCATCTTTTTTACCTCCATAAAGTCTTGGCTCCCAAAAACACCTTTAGTATGCACAAAAGTCCAAACTTGCAACAAAAACCCTTAAAAATATATTTTCCCGCAAAGGATGTTTTTCTTTCCAAACTTTAGAAAATCATATCTTCTGATCCAGCCGTTCAATTTTCTTCAAACTTTCAGGCAAGGTAGAATTCACCTTTAAGCTTTACCACAAAAAAATTAAATCGCAAATATACTTCCGATCATTCGATTTCTCAAAACCCCTAGCAGGTGCTTAAAACCCTAGCTTAGAGACACCCGAGCACTATTTTCTCTATATCTCACAAACCCAAAACTCTAATGCCACAAAAATTTTGCACATAGTGTTGTGACATAAACATATATATTCCTAAAAAATTTGAATCAAAAATCTATCAAATTGACTAAGATATAGCTCAAAATGTAACCGCTAGTTAAGCAGAGTCACTTACTGCCTTTAGCTTACAAGCACTGACTTCAACTCGCAATATCTCCTTGATCCTAGCTTGGATTTTATCGAGATATACGTGAAAAGTGTAGCCGAGAAAGTGCGCTTTCTAACCTCAGTCGCCGATCTTTGATTGCTCTCTGTATGCGCGAGATATATCCAAAAGAGTGACAGTAGGTCCAAAATCGACACCCTAACTTTGGGCGCCTATAACTTCTTCATTAAAAGTCCAAATCATGCAAGATTTGCACCTAAACCATACCCAAAAACCTAAACCTGATGACCCTTGCCTCTGATGTTCGACTTTTTTCGAAAAACAAACCCTAACTCCTAATAAACCCTCGGGCAGCCTCCTTGAAGCCCATTGGGCATGATTTTTGGCCAATTAGAATAGAGATTTCTATCATCCACCTCTATTCATCCACATGGATGGCCAAACTACCCTTTTTACACTAAAAACCTTTTTCTAACCCTTCTTCTTATAAGATTTACATACTTGGTGCTTTAAGCACCAAATAAAAGAAGTAAATAAGATCTTAAGGATCACCAATGTCTAACAAAGGTAACTTAAGATATACACAAGTTATTATCAATATAAAATTAATTTCAAAAGTCACTACTAAAAGAAAATAAGGTTGTATAAACCTTAATAATAATCCTTTTAATAGATCTTTTCTAAACTAGCAACCTAATCACATCCTATAATCAATAAAATCCACTGATATGACTTTCATTTAGTTAAGTAGTAAATTGTACATTAAATATACATGTACAATTTTTTCACATAGTAGCCAAACCACAACACGACAACGTATACCATCGAACTTATCTAGAAGGCTAACTCGAGGCTCCTTTTATTGTAGAACTAGTGGTTCTTGTCGAATTATAGGCAAAGCTGTTTTTTTTGGTACAGAAACTTGAGGTTGATGAATTCTAGATTGTATTATTCTAGGTGCTCCATCATTATGAAGTCTTGCAAACGCTCCTTCAATCTCCGCGGTTCTTTGCAATAACATAGCAAGGGCATTCATAATGGCATCCAACTTGGACTCCGAACTTTCAGTTATACTAATCCCTTGATCTCCACCCATTCTAAAAGAGAGAAATAATTGATTCTACGAAGAAGAAAATATTGGTTTAGAGGAGGGTACTCCGCAACCTCTAAAACATCTAAAATCCTTCAAGAAGAGAGGTAATCCATTCTCTTTAAGAAGAATAAGACTCCAATATTGTAATGGGAGAGATATCAGTTTAGAGGAGGGTAATCCGCAACCTCTAAAATACTAGTATACCTTCAAGAAGAGGGGTAATCCACACTCTAACAAGAAGGACTAGCTCTAATATCTGAGATGAGAGCAGTCTCGACAAACTGTCATGGACACCGAATACGAAGAGGAAATCTAAACAAGAATTTCAAAGAGAACTGGCAAGAATTAGATTGATCAGATGAGTACAAGAGCAACAGCAGAGAGGTGAACTAGAGCTCCAAGAGATGTGTTGTCGAGACTGAAGAACTCTTCAGCCTCGACTCCTATATATACTTCTAAATAAGAAACTTCTTGAGCGACTTCTAACAACTTAGAAAGCTTCTTAAGCACCTTCTATGAATTAGGAGGCTTCTCAAGTAACTTCTACTAGCTAAAAAGCTTCTCAAGCAACTTCCTTTAACTAGAAAGCTTCTCAAGAAACTTCTACTAACTGCTAATGGAAACTTCTAGAAGGTTCCAGGGACTTGCTTCTAGAATGTTTTAATTTCTAGAAGGTTCTAAGACTATATCCCTAACACTAAGCCTATTGACCAGCTTATACTGCAGGATATGTTTATCGTCATTGCAAAGCTTTCTTCAATAGAGACTAGAATAATGTCTCTTGAGAAGAAAATTGAATCCTCTAATAAACATGTGGCATGCTTGAAGTATGTGTTGGATTCATAGCAAAGGCTAAAGATAGTATTAGTAATATTATTAAAGAATATATTCTTAAAAACCTATAGAGAGATCTAGACAATGCCATACAGGTTTCTTGTGATGGCCTGGCACATGTAACAAATTTGCTCGATGCAAGCATAAGCGAGAGTAATAATAGATTCATCTCTTAGCTTGATATGGTGTTTGAAAAGCTCTCTCTTATACGTGATAATAATATACTCAATAAGTCTAACAAGAAAAAACACTTCAACAAAGACGAGGTTATTATCATTATGTCTCGTAATCTTCATGACACTATAGAGAAAATAACTATGGATGAGCTGGCACTTATAGTAAATGACAGTGCTATATACATGTCCACATTGCTCGATGAGCTAAAACGTGATCTTGGAATAGTACAAGAGGTAGCTCTTGTAGAGGCTCAAGAGCAGACAAACGAAGAAGTTCAAGAATAAAGTACCATGATATAAAAAATAAAAAATAAATTATCTAAAAGAATGCCTTTCATAGATTTTCAGCTTTGTTATCTCCTGTAGCGCAACAAATAATATTTGTTTGCTTCTATGTAGAAGTGTTATACTGCATATTTAGTGTTACAAGTTGAGCAAGTGTCATAGGATTTTATAGGTGTCGTAGGTCCTATAGGAGTCTGAATCATGTTTGATTTTGATAATATCAATGAGGAGACGTTTGGAAAGCTTTAAAAAAGTTTCAATAAAGCTTTAATTTAAATGAGACAATAAATATATGATGAACTTCAAGAGTGCTTTCAATAGGCTCTAGTTCAAATGAAACAGCAGATATATGATGAGCTGCTAGAGTACTTTAGCAATGTGATCAAAGGTCCTCAAAAAGATAAAACACGAGAAGCATCGGTGTCAGATATCTACTGTGAAGCAACACTAAGCACATGAGTCAACAAGGGATCAAGATGCTCTTACAAAGCAAAGGATAATATACCTTTCTGTGGTTGGCATAAGAAACTAGCCACAGTCAACAAAGATGGTTCTTTGCAGCTACCTCCTCACTACAAAGCAATAATTTATAATGACAAAATACACAAGAAGCAGTGTAAGCACGCTGCAAAATGAAACTTTTCTTTCTCTGATGTCTATAGAACTTAATGGTACAAATGCAATACCAGAAGCATTTTCTACTCTCTAGGACGTAGATAAATCTATAAAAAAGCTTTATAAAGCTCAACCGTACCTTAAAAGACTAAAAGAAGAGGGAGTAGAAATATCGATACCTCCTAAGTGCATAGCAATACCTTCAATTCATCCGAATAGAAATGAACGTGATATAGAGAATCTAATTAGAGAGATGAAGCAACAAGCAACGGAGCTGAGAGTTGCTATAAAGATGAAAAAAGAAGAGGAAAAGATGATAGAGGCGACAGTCGATCAACCACCTATCGAAGATCAGATAAGAATTGCTGAAGAGTCTGGATTAATTCTTTATTATTGTAAGACCCTAAGCATCAAGTGTAGAATAGTTGTTGAAAGATTATATCTAGTATTAGAGGATGGCATTGTTCAGAGTGCATAGGAGGCTATACAAAGTATGATATCACAGGAAAAATATATCTTGCTGAAAAAATTACAAGTTAAACATCCTCACATCCATGAATAGAATGATATACTGGGTATTGGTGAATATTGCCAAGAAAGAGAAGAGTACAGAGCACTATTTGACGATGAAAAGAAGTTGTTTATATAAAGAAGTAAATACAATACTAAATATGATTTGATTAAAAATAGAAAAGTACTATTATTAGACTTTTAAAAACTAAAAGTTATTAGCCTAAAAATGAGAGCATATGAAGAGGATATGAAGAAAGTGTTGCAATAAATAAGTAATAGTAAAAGTAGAATAAGTTACCAAATAAAAGATATTACCATAGATAAGTTATAAATGGTCAAAGGTTGACTCTTAGTATATAAAAAAGGGCATCCTATTGATATAGGATGCGGTCAAAGGAGAAGAGTCAAAGTCAAGAGGATAAAGTATGTACTAGATAATATCCTAAAGACTAGATAAGAATAATTAGTGCATGGCATAAGATACCGTTGTAAAACATGAAATATCCTCAAATTACGAGAGACGCCAAAAGGATCCTAGGATCATTGGATATCCTTGTGGCATGAAAGATGCCAAAGTATCCTAGGAGCATGTGTATAAAAGTCAAAGGTGGAAGAAGTCCTTTGGGACAACAACCACCTCCTATAAGTAATGGGTGTTGGGAGAGAGAGTTATCTCATTCCAGACTTCTCTTGTATGCAACCTTGGTGATCTCTATTTACTTGTGTTTTGCCTCTTGTATTTTTGCAATAGCTTATGAGCCCACACACACACTTTGTTATGCTATTCAAGTAAGTTGAAGTTATTTTTTTGTTGTGGCTTTTGTGTGAAATAGATCTTATAGAATTTTATTGATGTTAAAATTTTGACATAAGAAGGTTAGGATTTTGACATAAGGAGTTTCTGATTTTGACATAAGGAGTTTCTGATTTTGACCTTATACATCTCTAACATTGCTTTGTAGGTTCTCTACTCCTTGGATAGTAAGTGTAAGACCTTTAAGAAAGACCTTGATAGTGTCTTTTTGTATTGGTGAAGTAGTTTCACATATCTTATGTATGTGATGTGGAAGTGACTTGAAACAATGAAAGAACATGATTGTGAGATATATGAAAGTATTCATACTTATGAGAAGCTATAAAAATTGAATTGAGAGTGTTTTGAGTGAGAAACCACTCTTTTATTCATAAGAGGGCATTCTTAGATTTTGCTAGTGCAAAATTGTTTTCGTGATTTTGATCACATAGAGACTTCTTTTTTCAATATTTTTTTGATACACTACTCCTTAGACATGGCTTCTAGTGAGGGTGAAGGTTTGAGAGTGATTGAGAAGTTTAGAGGCAATAATTTCTACCATTGGAAGTTCAAAATGGAACTTCTATTGGCGTCTTTAGACCTTTGGAACATTGTTGATGAAAGTGAAGACCCTCCAAGCATGGATGCTCATATGAAGGAGCAAAAGGACTTCAAAAGATATGAAAAGAAGGCTTTTGGCATGCTTGCCACCAATTTGGATGAAACCAACTTTTCTCACATCATCTCTTGCAAAAGATCAGTGGCAGTTGGGAGGACTCTTTGCAATATATATGAGAGAAAGAACTTGTCCAACATCCTCTTCACAAAGAGGAAATTCTTCACTTGCAAGATGGAAGAAGGTGAAGACCTTATGGCTCACGTTAATAAGGTAAATGCTCTTGCAAACCAACTTGCAATTGTTGACAAGCCTTTAGAAGATGGTGATATTGTTATGACCTTGCTCATGAATCTTCCCGAGTCCTACAACTACCTCATTGTGGCATTGGAGTCCATCAAGATAAAGAAGCTCACCATGGACTATGTGACGATAAGACTTGCACATGAAGTGACCAAAAGAAAAGAAAAAGAGCATCAAAGTGAAGATTCGGCTCTCTTTTCAAGACAAGGCAAAGGTACCTATTTCAACCAATATGACAATATAAGAAGCAATGTGATAACTTGCTTCATTTGTAGAAAACCAGGTCAATTTGCACAAAATTGTTATAAGGCCAAGAAAGGAGATAGAGAGAATACTAACAATGCACGTGATAAAGTTGGAGGAGATGACTATGCATTCATGGCAAGTGAAGGCACTTCTATGGCTGCCATGTTTAAATGGATTGTTGATTCGGGTGCTACTAAGCACATGACTCCATACAAGTGTTTATTTGATACTAATAAGGCAATTCCAGCAACAAAGATTTGGTTAGGATACAATGGCATGGTGTAAGCTATTGGAGTTGGCTCTATTGTGGTGGAGATTGTTGTAAAGAATCAAACCAAGAGGATCAAACTGAAAGAAGTCCTACGTGTGCCAAAGATGAAGAAGAACCTTCTTTCGGTGAGCAAACTTGTTTCAAATGGTTGTAAGATGCAATTTAATGTAAATGGATGCTTTATGAAGACAATGGAGGGAGATGATGTTTTAAAGGACTTTAGAGATGGCAACCTCTATATTATTAATTGTAAGAAGGTCAACGGAGTTGAAGTGTCGGCATTTGTTGATTTTCCACAAGATCAAGACAAGTTTGGTATTTGGCATTGACGCCTTTGTCATTTGAATGCCAAAAGCATGAAGGAGCTCTAATCCATGGTAAGTGGCTTGGATCTTGGTCAATCATACAAAAATGCTACAACTCTTGCTTGTGAAGGTTGTATTGAAGGCAAGCAACAAAAGGCTTCATTTCCAAGTAGAGTTGCAACACGTCCAAGCAAGTTGTTGGAGATTATGCATTCGGATGTTTGTTTGATGGACCTATGAGGGCGCCATCAATAGAAGGAGTAAGATACTTTGTCACCTTTATTGATGATTATTCAAAGAAGGTGTGGATTTACATCTTTAAAGCCAAGAGTGAATGCATGTCAAGGTTTAAGGAGTTTAAGGCACTTGTGGAAAATCAATGTGAATGCAGGATCAAGGTGTTGTGCATGGACAATAGACGTGAATACATGCTAAAGCATTTTGATGAATACTTGAAGATTTAAGATATTGCAAGACAAACCTCCACTCCTTACACTCCACAACAAAATGGAGTTGCTGAAAGAGTAAATCCAACCATTGTAGAGATGGCAAGGAGTATGCTTCATGCTCAAAATCTTAGACGTGGATATTGGGCGGAAGCAGTGTTAATGCACAAGGAATAGATGTTCTATAAGTGCATTTACATCAATGACTCTACAAGAAGCTTGGAGTGAGAAGAAACCTTGTGTTTCACATATGAGGATTTTTAGATGTATTGCTTATACAAAGATACCAGATTGTATGAAATCCAAACTTGATGCAAAAGGTACAAAATGTGTGTTTGTTGGATATTGTGAAGGTACCAAGGCATATAGGCTTATGTGTTTAGATACCAAGAAGATCATTAAAAGTCGTGATGTTGAGTTTTTAGAGCATAAGAGTGCTTGTGAGCACTTGGAGATGTGTCCAAGTAGGAGTAATGGTGTATTTGTGGACACATCTGCAATTTCTGCAACAAAACAAGCAGATGAAGGCAATGAAGATGGTGATGAAGGTGAAGAGCTAAAGAAGATGGAGAAGAAAGTCTCTAGTATTGTTAAGACCAACAAAGAAGGAAATGAAGATGTCGAAGATGATGATGATGAGGAGTATCAAACTTTAAATGAGAAGAGACAAGCTTTAAGAGAAAAGAAAGTTGGAAGAGTGCATGGAGGTGAATCTTCTTCAAATGAAAGTAGATATCCTATAAGAGAAAGAAGACCACTTGGTGAATGGTGGAAGAACCACATCTTTCCTCAAGTAAGTGAAGAAAATGCTAATGTTGCACTCCTTGCTGATCCATTGAGTTTATGTGATGCAATGAAGTCCACGGATGCTATGAACTAGGAGAAGGCTATGGAAGAAGAATAAAAATCTTTCATGGACAATGGAACATGGAAATTGATTCAACTTCCACCAAATTGGTCTTCTATTGATTGTAAGTGGATGTTTAGAACCAAGAGGGATGCAATGGGCAATGTTGTGAGATATAAAGCAAGATTAGTTGCTAAAGGATACTCTTAAGTTGCTGGTGTTGATTTCAATGAGACATATGCTCCCGTGGCCAAATTCACCACTATTAGAACCACTATGGCAATTGGGACAGCAACGGACTTAGAAATACATCAAGTGGATGTGAAGACGGCTTTTTTGAATGGAGAGTTGGAAGAAGACATCTACATAGATCAACCTCAAGGATTTGTTGAAGAAGGCAAGCAATATCTTGTTTGTAAATTGAACAAATCCTTGTATGGTATCAAGCAATCACCAAGGCCATGGTATCAACGGATTGACACATTCTTTGTGAATGAAGGATTTGTAAGCAGTGTGGCTGATTATTCCATGTATGTAATGCAACCAAAAGACTTCTTGTCTATTGTTATTTTTTATGTTGATGATTTGATCATCTTAATCAATACCTTAAAAAAGATGGATTGGTTAAAGATAAAATTAAAAAAAGGAGTATGAGATGAGTGATTTGGGAGAGCTTTATTATTGTTTAGGAGTGGAATTTGTGAAAGATCGTGTTAAGAAGACTATCACAATGAGCCAAAAGAAGTATATTGAAGAAGTGTTGAAACAATTCAACATAGAGGATTGCAAGCCCATTGGAATACCTTTGGAGGCAAGTTTGAAGTTGATGAAGCTCACGGATGAAGAATTTTCTGAAGTTGAAGGTGAAATGCAAGGTGTTCCATATAAGGCAACAGTAGGCTCCCTCATGTATGCAATGATTGGCACAAGGATAGATCTTATATATGCGGTAAGTATTGTGAATCAACACATGTCAAAAGCTGCATCAATCTATTAAGCAACCATCAAGACATCATGATATAGTTGAAAGGCTTGCTTTGGTGATTTTAAGCACATAGAGACTCCTTTTCTCAATAGTTTTTGATACAATATTCCTAAGACATAGCTTCTAATGAAGGTGAAGGTTTAAGAATAATTAAGAAGTTTAGAGGCAACAATTTCTACCATTGGAAGGTCAAAATGGAACTTTTATTGGCATTTTTGGACCTTTGGGATATTATAGATAGGAGTGAAGACCCTCCAAGCATAGATGCAAGCCTTAAGGACTATAAGCACTTCAAAAGACATAAAAAGAAGGCTTTTGGCATGATTGCTACCAATTTGGATAAAGCCAACTTTTTGTTAAAGTTCAACATAGAGTTCGTTGGAATATTACAATACAGAGTTTAAACCATAGTAAGTTTCTAATAGTCAAAAGGCAACTAAGGATTAAGTGGCGGCTAGGGTCTTGATAGGCGGCTACGTTTAGGGTCTCAACAGGCGACTAGATTTAGGGTCTCGACATGCGGCTAGGTTTAGAGTCTCGAGAGGCGGTTGGTTTAAGATGAATGTAAATGAAGTCTGTGCGTATTGGATGTGAATTCTACTTATAAATAAAGGGTGTTGGAAGTGAGAGTTATCTCATTCCATACTTCTCTTTGTGTGCAACCTTGCTGATGTTAAGTGTTGTGGCTTCTAACTTCTATTTCTTTAACAAGTTATGGACCCACTCACATTTGTTTGTGAGTTTTAGAAGTTTTATGAAGTCTTTGTTGTTGTGTAGAATAGATCTTCTGGTGTTTGCTGATGTCAGAGTTTGTATGATCTTAGCTTATGGCAAGAAGTGGTTCTGATTTTTAAGCTTAGAGATCTCTAACATTGCTTTATGGGTTCTTATCTCCTTGGATAGTGAGTTTAAGACCATTGTGAAAGACCTTGATAGTATCTTCATGTGTTATTGAAGTTGTTTCATTAACCTTCTGCATTTCATTAAATAGTGAGTTGAAAGGGTGGAAGAACTTGATTGAGAAGTTCATAAGAGTGCATATACTGATTAGAAGCTTTAGAAGATCACTTGAAAGTGCTTTGAGTGAGAAATCACTCTTTTGTTCACACGAGGATATTCTGAGTTTTTGCTAGTACAAATTTGTTTTTTGGTGATTTTTTTGATCACATAGAAACTTCTTTTCTCAATTTTCTTTGATACACTATTTTTAAGAGATGCCTTCTAGTGAGAGTGAAGGTTTGAGAGTGATTGAGAAGTTTAGAGGTGACAATTTTTATCATTGAAAGGTAAAAATGGAGCTTTTGTTGGCATCTTTGGACCTTTGGGACATTGTGGATGAAATTAAAGATCCTCCATGCATAGATGCAAGTATTAAAGAGAAGAAAGACTTTAAAAGATGTGAAAAGAAGGCTTTTGGCATGATTGCCACAAATGTGGATGAAGCCAATTTTTCAAACACTATCTATTGCAAAGGACCAACAGAAGCATGAAAGACTCTTTGCAATATTTATGAGAGCAAGAACTTGTCCAACATCCTCTTTATAAGGAGGAAATTCTTCACTTGCAAGATGGAAGAAGGTGAAGACCTTATGGCTCATGTCAACAAGGTAAAGGCTCTTGCAAATCAACTAGCTATTGTTGACAAACCTTTAGAAGATGGTGATATTGTCATGACCTTGCTCATGAGCCTTCCCGAGTCCTACAACTATCTTATAGTAGCATTGGAGTCCATCAAGTTGAAGGAGCTTACAATGGATTATGTGACGGCAAGACTTGCTCATGAAGTGACCAAAAGAAAAGAAAAAGAGCATCAAAATGAAGACTCGGCTCTCTTCTCAAGACAAGGCAAAGGTACCTATTCCAACCAACGTGACAATAAAAAAAGTAATGTGAGAACTTGCTTCATTTGCGGAAAATCACATCACTTTGCAAGAAATTACTACAAGGCCAAGAGAGGAGATAGAGAGAATGCTAACAATGCACTTGATGAATTTGGAGGAGATGACTTTGCATTCATGGCAAGTGAAGGCACTTCTATGGCTGCCATGTCTAAGTGGATTATTGATTCAGGTGCTACCAAGCACATGACTCCATACAAGTGTTCTTTTAACACTTATGAAGAAATTCCAGTAACAAATGTTTGGTTAGGAGACAATGGCATAGTACAAGCTATTGGAATTGGCTCCGTTGTCGTAGAGATTGTTGTGAAGAATGAAACCAAGAGGATCAGATTGGAAGAAGTCCTACATGTGCCAAAGATGAAGAAGAATCTTCTTTCGGTGAGCAAACTTGTGTCAAATGGTTATAAGGTTCAATTTGATATGAATGGATGTTTTGTGAAGACATTGGATGGAGATAATGTTTTAAAGGGCTTTAGAGATGGCAACCTTTACATTCTCAATTGTAAGAAGGTGAATGGAGTTGAAGTAGCAGCATTTGCTGAATTTCCAAAAGATGAAGACAAGTTTGGAATTTGGCATCGACGCCTTGGTCATTTGAATGCCAAAAGCATGAAGGAGCTCAAATCTATGGTAGTTGGCTTAGATCTTGGTCAATCATACAACAATGCCACGACTCTAGCTTGTGAAGGTTGTATTCAAGGCAAGCAACAAAGGGCCTCATTTCCAAGTGGAGTAGCAACACGAGCAAGTAAGTTGTTGGAGATTGTGCATTCAGATGTTTGTGGACCTATGAAAACACCATCAATTGGAGGAGCAAGGTACTTTGTCACATTTATTGATGATTTTTCAAGAAAGGTGTGGATTTTTATCCTTAAAGCCAAGAGTGAATATTTTTCAAGGTTTAAGGAGTTTCAGGCACATGTTGAAAAGCAATGTGAATGCAAGATCAAGGTATTACGCATGGACAATGGTGGTGAATATTTGTCAAAATACTTTGATGAGTATATGAAGATTCAAGGTATTATAAGACAAACGTCTACTCCTTACACTCCACAACAAAATGGAATTGCTGAAAGAGCAAATCGCACCATTGTGGAGATGGCAAGGTGTATGCTTCATGCTCAAAGCCTTGGACATGAGTTTTGGGCGGAAGTTGTGGTGAATGCAGTATACACAAGGAATAGATGCCCTACAAGTGCACTCACATCAATGACTCCACAAGAAGCTTGGAGAGGGAAGAAACCTTGTGTTTCACACATGAGGACATTTGGATGCATTGCTTACACAAAGGTACCAGATTGTATGAGATCCAAGCTTGAGGCAAAAGGTACAAAATGTGTATTTGTTGGATATTGTGAAGGTACAAAGGCATATAGGCTAATGTGTTTGGATACCAAGAAGATCATCAAAAGTCGTGATGTTGAGTTTATTAAGCATAAGAGTATTTATGAGCACTTGGAGATGTGTCCAAGTGGGAGTAATGGTGTGATTGTGGACTTATCTTTAAATCTAGCAAAGAAAGAAGAAGAAGATGAAGACAATGAAGATAGTGGAGACATGAATGAAGGTGAAGAGCTAAAGAAGATGGAGAAGAAAGTCTCTTTGATTCCTGAGACCAGTAATGAAGGATATGAAAATATTAAAGATGATGATGATGAGGAGTATCAACCTTTGAGTGAAAAAGTCAAAGTTTAAGAAAGAAGAAGCTTGAAAGAGTAGTTGAAGTACATGAAGGTGAATCTTCTTCAAATGAAAGGAGATATCCTATGAGGGAAAGAAGACCACTTGGTGAATGGTGGAAGAACCACATTTTTCCTCAAGTAAGTAAAGAACATGCCAATGTTGCACTCCTTGCTGATCCATTATCTTTATGTGATGCAATGAAGTCCACAGATGCTATGAAGTGGGAGAAGGCTATGGAAGAAGAATACAAATTTCTTATGGACAATAGTACATGGGAATTAATTCAACTTCCACCAAATCAATCTTCTATTGGTTGTAAGTGGGTGTTTAGAACCAAGAGGGATACAATAGGCAATGTTGTGAGATATAAGGCAAGATTAGTTGCCAAAGGATATTCACAAGTTTTTGGTGTTGATTTTAATGAGACATATGCTTCCGTGGCTAAATTCACCATTATCAGAACCATTGTGGCGATTGAGACAACAATGGACTTGGAGATGCATCAAATGGATGTGAAGACGGCTTTTTTGAATGGAGAGTCGGAAGAAGACATCTACATGGATCAACCTCAAGGTTGTGTTGAAGAAGGCAAAGAACACCTTGTTTGTAAGTTGAAGAAATCCTTGTATGGACTCAAGCAATCACCAAAGGCATGGTACCAACGGATTGACACATTCTTTGTGAATGAAGGATTTGTAAGGAGTGAGGCAAATCATTCCATGTATGTGATGCAATCTCAAGATTTCCTATTGATTGTAATCCTTTACGTTGATGATTTAATCATCTTGGCTTACAATGTAAAAAGGTTGAATTGGATGAAGGCCATATTAGAAAAAAAATTTGAAATGAGTGATTTGGGAGAACTTCACTATTGCTTAGGAGTGGAGCTTATAAGAGATCGTAAGAACAAGACCATTACAATGAGCCAAAGCAAGTATATTAAAGAAGTGTTAAAACGATTCAACATGGAGGAGTGTAAGTCAATTGGAACACCTTTGGAGGCAAATTTGAAGTTGATGAAGCTCACAAATGAGGAGTTTGTCCAAGTTGACAGTGAGATGCAAAGTTTTCCATACAAGGCAGCAGTAGGCTCACTTATGTATGCAATGGTGGCCACAAGAGTGGATCTTGCATATGCGGTGAGTGTTGTGAGCCAACACATGTCTAAGGCTGGACCTTTGCATTGGACAATGGTAAAGAGGATATTGAGGTACTTAAAAGGTACTAAAGACTTTAAATAATGCCTTGGTGGTAACAACATTGATTTGCAAGGTTATTGTGATGTGGATTGGGCTGGAGATGCAAATGATAGAAGATCCACAATGTGATATGTGTTTTTTATTGGAGTGGGAGCCATTTCATGGAATTGCAAGAGACAACCTACTATTGCAAGATCAACCATGGAAGCTAAGTACATGGCAGCAAGTCATTGTGCAATACAGGCTTGTTAGATAAGGTAACTTTTAGAAGACATTGGATTAGTACAAACAAAAGAAACTCCAATAATGTGTGACAATCAAGGGTGTCTTCCATTTGCCAAGAATTCAAAGCACCATTCAAGGACGAAGCACATTGATATTCAACATCATTTCAAACAAGAGAATAATAGATATGAAGATAGTATAATAGGTATAAAGTATTGCGCTACAAAAGAGATCCTTGCTGATGTACTTACAAAGGCAATAGTGAAGGATAGACACCACGAGTTGATAAAGGCATCAGGCTTAAAAGCCTTTTGATAATTAGAAAAGTCGGAGTGTTAAAGTTCAACAAAGAATTCTTTAGATTATTACAATACAGAGTTTCAACCATAATAAACTTTTAATAGGCAAAAGGCAAGTAAGGATTAAATGGCGGCCATATTATAGAATTAGAAGTAAGAAGCCACAACACTTAGCGTTAGCAAGGTTGCACACAAAGAGAAGTGTGGAACTCTCACTTTCAACTTCTTTTACTTATAGGTTACTGTCCTAACAGACAACTTCTATTCATTCTTTCTTACATTCATCCAAGCTACCATTAAGACATCCTTTTACAACTCACCTACCATCAAGACATCTTTTAGCATATTCTATGTGCTCTTACCTATTCTCGAGGCTATTGTCCTTGTGACTCATCTTTAGGATAGTCCTTCCACATTCTAACAGTCAACTATTTGACCATTAGCAACTTATTCTATTATTATCTATTTTCCTTAAAACTCCCACTTTGCTATTGGTCAAAGGCTTTTAAATCGAATGCCTATATACTATATCATGCCTATCCTTTACTAATACTTTAATCAATAATTATATCTTCCATAGCATAATATGTCATGTCAATCACTCCCATTCTTATCATATGAAGTATCATCTTTCTTATGAAGTAACATTGAATGGCCTTCAAAGCTGGTCTTAATTAAATTCCTTCCATTGTAATATGACTAATTGGGATATATTCCATCTTTATTGACAACCTTGTTATTATTGTTGTTTTTTTTTTAGTAGTCTATGAAATGGCTCCCACTCCAATAAAGAACATTTAAACCATTATTGACCTTCTATTATTTACATCTCAAATAAAATATTGCTTATCTTTATAAACAAATCCATATAAATGTCTTCTTCTAACTTTCCATTCAAGAAAGCCATTTTTATCTCCATTTGATTCATCTCTGAGTCTTTAAATCAATTGAAGCTTGATTTGATGGAAGTTGAATTAATTTCCATGTTTCATTATCCAGGAGAGATTTCTATTCTTGTTCCATGGCTTTTCCTACTTTTTAGCATCTGTGGACTTCATTGCATCACATAATATCAATGAATCAAAAACAAGTGCAATATTAGCATGTTCTTCACTTACTTGAGGAAAGATATGATTCTTCCACCATTTACCAAGTGGTTTTCTTTCTCTTAAAGGATCTCTTCTTTCATTTGAAGATGAACATTCACCTTTTTTCATAACTTTCTTCTCTCTTATAACTTGTCTTTTCTCATTCAAAGGTATATATTCTTCATCATCATTATCATTATCATCATCATAATCCTTCATATCATCATTTTCTTCTATTTTTGTTTTTACCAACTATTGAAGCTTTCATCTTTTCAATCTTATGTGGCTTTTCATGTTCACTCATACCTCCACCATCTTTATTATCTTCATTGCTTGTTCCAACAATTGTAGAAGCTTTCATCTTATCCATCTCCTTAAGCTCTTTTCTTTGATATACATCTCCACTATCTTCATTGTTTTTAGTTTCTCCTTTCTTTATTGAATTTAAAGATGTGTCCACAAATACACCATTACTTCCACTTGGACACATCTCTAAGTGCTCACAAGCACTCTTATATTCCAAAAACTCAACATCACAACTTTTGATGATCTTATTGCTATCCAAGCACATTAGCCTATATGCCTTTGTACCTTCACAATATCCTAAGAACACACATTTCATTCCATTTGCATTAAGCTTAGACCTCATACAATTTGGTATCTTTGCATATGCAATGCATCCAAAGGTTCTGAAATGTGATATACAAGGTTGTCTCCCACTCCATGCTTCTTAAGGTGTCATTGATGCAAGAGCACTTTTTGGACACCTATTCCTCGTATATATTGTATTCACCACAACTTCCGCCTAAAATTCATAACCAAGATTTTGAATATGAAGCATGCTCTTTACAATCTCTACAATGCTTCTATTTTTCCTTTCAGCAATACCAAATAGTGCAGTAGTTGTTTGTCTAGAAATTCCTTTATTCTTCAAATAAATATCAAATTGCTTAGACATATACTCACCACCATTGTCCATATGCAATACCTTGATCTTGTATTCACTTTGTTTTTCAATAAATGCTTTAAATTCCTTGAACTTCCACAAGTAGTCACTTTTGGCTTTAAGAATGTAGATCTAAGCCTTTCTTGAAAAATCATCAACAAAAGTGAGGAAATACCTTGCTCCTCCAATACTTGTGGACTTCATAGGTCCACATACATAAGAATGGACAATATCTAATAACTTTGTAGCATGTATTGCTACACTACTTGGAAATGAAGCCCCTTGTTGTTTACCTTGTATGCATCCTTCACATTCAAGTTGTATTGTATTTTGGCTTATTTTACCAAGATCCAAGCCTCTTACCAACTTGAGTTCTATCATGCTCTTCATATTCAAATGGCCAAAGAGACAATGCCATGTATTCAATTTGGCTTCATTTTATGCAGCCACCTCCACTCCATTAATCTTCTTGCAATCAAGATAATACAAGTGTTCCTCTTTAGAGCCGTTAGCAACCATGTTTCTACTCGATGTTTTCACAAAACATCCATTCATGTTGAATTGAACCATAAAACCTCCCATCACAAGTATACTCACTGAAAGTAGATTTTGCTTCATTTTGGGTACATGGAAAACGTCTTTGATTCTTATCCTATTGGTTTGTCCATTCACAACCACCTCTACCATAATAGAGCCAATTTTAAGGGCTTCAAATATGCTACCATCTCCCAAGACCGAATTTGATGCTGGAATAGCCTTATAAGTGTCAAATAAACACTTATAAGGTGACATATGCTTGGAACAACCTGAATCCACAATCCATCTTGCCATGGCATCCATAGAGGTTTTGTTTGTTGCCATGAATGTAAAATCTTCTCCTCGTAAGTTATCTTGCAACCTATTTGCATTCTTCTTGTGCATATTTTTGCCTTTGTAACAATTTCGAGCAAAATGTCCTACTTTGCGACAATTGAAGCAAATTTTGACATTATCCTGTTGACTTGAATAGTTGTCCCTTCTTTGATATGAATAGAATATTGAGTCTTGACTTTGATGCTCCTTTTCTTTCTTTCTATAGTGGAAAATCATTCCTCTAGTTTTCTCAATTGCTCTTAAGCCTTTACCTTCATTTGAAGCCATATCTAAGAAAGAAATATGTCATAAAAAATCAAGAGAAGTAGTCCTTAAGCTCTCAAAATCAGCAACAAGGTGTTGCTGCCTTACAAATTCAAAATGACCTTTCTGTGAATAAACTAGTGTTTTCACTCTCAAAACACTTTCAACTTCACTTCTAAGACTTCTTACAAGTCCAATAAAATATATAAATGTCTCAAATCTGATTTGCCACTCTCATACCACTTTCATGCTCACAAATCACCTCTAAACTTTTTAATCACTTTCAAACATTCACCCTCATTAGAAGCCATCTCTAAGAAGTAGTGTATCAAAGAATATTGAAAAAAAAAAGAAGTTTCTATGTGATCAAAAATCACCAAAAACAAATTTGCACCAGCAGACACTTAGAATATCCTCTTGTGAATAAAAGAGTGATTTCTCACTCAAAGCACTTTCAAGTGATCTTCTAAAGCTTCTAATTAGTATATGCACTCTTATAAACCTCTCAATCAAATTCTTCCAACCTTTCAACTCACTATTTAATGAAATGCACGAGGTTAATGAAACAACTTCAATAACACATAAAGACACTATCAAGGTCTTTCACAATGGTCTTAAACTCACTATCCAAGGAGCTATGAATGTAAAAAGCAATGTAACAGATCTCCAAGCTTATAAATCAGAACCTCTTCTTGCCATAACATAAGCTAAGATCATACAAACTCTAACATCAGCAAACACCATAAGACCTATTCTACACAACAACAAAGACTTCATAAAACTTCTAAAACTCACAAGCAAATGTGAGTGGGTCCATAACCTATTTAAAAAATAGAAGTTAGAAGCCACAACATTTAGCATCAGCAAGGTTGCACACAAAGAGAAGTGTGGAATGAGATAACTCTCACTTCCAATTTCTTTTACTTATAGGTTGCTGCCCTAACAGACAACTTCCATTCATTCTCTCTTACTTTCATCCAACCTACCATTAAGACATCCTTTTACAACTCACCTACCATCAAGACATCTCTTAACATGTTCTATATGCTCTTACCTATTCTTGAGGCTATTTTCCTTGTGATTCATCTTTAGAATAGTCCTTCTACATTCTAACAGTCAACTTTTTGACCATTAGCAATTTATTCTATTATTATCTATTTTTCTTAAGAGACTAGGGTCTCGACAGGTGATAAGGTATAGGGTCTCCACAGGCGACTGGATTTAGGGTCTCAACAGACGGTTAGGTTTAGAGTCTCGAGAGGCGGCTGGTTTTAGATGCATGTAGCTGACGTCTATGCATATTGGATGTGAACTTTACTTATAAGTGAAGGGTGTTGGAAGTAAAAGTTATCTCATTCCACACTTTTCTTTGTGTGCAATCCTGTTGATACTAAGTGTTGTGGCTTATAACTTCTATTTCTTTAACACATAGAATGGAAATATTATTTCCAAAGACTCTAGAGAGGGACACTTCTATTATCTCAATTGCAAGAAGGTTAATAGAGTAGAGGTGGCTGCATCAAATGAAGCCAAGTTGAATTCATGGCAGCTTCGCCTTGGCCATTTCAATATGAAGAGCAAGATAGAATTCAAGTCTATGGTTAGAGGTTTGGATATTTGTAAAATAAGCCAAAATGCAATACAACTTGAATGTGAGGGATGCAGACAAGGTAAACAACAAGGGACTTCATTTTCAAGTAGTGTAGCAATACGTGCTACAAAGTTATTGGAGATTGTCTTTTTTGATGTATGTGGACCTATGAAGACTACAAGTATTGGAGGAGCAAGATATTTCTTCACTTTTATTGATGATTTTTCAAGAAAGGCTGGGATCTATAATTTTAAAGCCAAAAGTGAGTACTTTGGAAGTTCAAGGAGTTTTAAGCATTTGTTGAAAAATAAAGTGAATGTAAGAAGAAGGTGCTGTATACGGACAATAGAGGTGAATATATGTCTAAGCAACTTGATATTTATTTGCAGAATGAAGGAATTGCTAGATAAACAACTACTATACAAATTGGTGTTGCTGCTAGAGAAAATAGACGCATTGTAGACATGGCAAAGAGTATGCTTTATACTCAAATTCTTGGTCATGAATTTTGGGCGGAAGCTAAGGTGAATGCAATATATATGAGGAATAGGTGTTAAGAAAAATAGATAATAATAGAATAAATTGCTATTGGTCAAAAAATTGACTCTTGAGATGTGGAAGGACTAACTTATGGAAGAGTCACAAGGACAATAGCCTCGAGAATAGATAAGAGCATATAGAATAGGTAAGAGCATATATGCTAAGAAATATCTTGATGGTAGGTGAGTTGTAAAAAGATGTCATAATAGTAGGTTGGATGAATGTAAGAGAAAATGAATCAAAGTTGTCTATTAGGACAGCAATCTATAAGTAAAAGAAGTTGGAAGTGAGAGGTATCTTATTCCACACTTTTCTTTGTGTGCAACCTTGTTGATGCTAAGTGTTGTGGCTTCTAACTTCTAATTCTTTAACTGGTTATGGGCCTACTCACATTTGCTTGTGAGTTTTAGAAGTTTTATGAAGTCTTTGTTGTTGTGTGGAATAGGTCTTATGGTGTTTACTGATGTTAGAGTTTGTATGATCTTAGCTTATGTTATGGCAAGAAGAAGTTCTGATTTGTAAGCTTAGAAATCTCTAACATTGCTTTGTGGGTTCTTATCTCCTTGGATAGTAAATTTAAGACCATTGTGAAAGACCTTGATAGTGTCTTTATGTGTTATTGAAGTTGTTTCATTAACCTTATGCATTTCATTAGATAGTGAGTTAAAAGAGTAGAAGAACTTGATTGAGAGGTTCATAAAAGTGCATATACTAATTAGAAGCTTTAGAAGATCACTTGAAAGTGCTTTGAGTGAGAAATCACTCTTTTATTCACAAGAGGATATTCTAAGTTTCAGCTAGTGCAAATTTGTTTTTTGGTGATTTTTAATCACATAGAAACTTCTTTTCTCAATATTCTTTGATATACTACTCCTTAGAGATGGCTTCTAGTGAAGGTAAAGGTTTGAGAGTGATTGAGAAGTTTGGAGGTGATTTGTGAGCATAAAAGTGATATAAGAGTGGCAAATCAGATTTGAGACATTTACATAGATCATAGGAGTTGTGAGAAGTCTTAGAAGTGAGGATGAGAGTGTTTTGAGAGTGAAAACACTAGTTTATTTACAAAGACAGCATTCAGGATTTGTAAGGCAGCAACACCTTCTTGCTGAGTTTGAGAGCTTTAGGATTATTTCTCTTGATCTTCTTTGACAAATCTTTTCTTAAGATATGGCTTCAAGTGAGGGTGAAGGCTTGAGAGCAATTGAAAAGTTTAGAAGAATGAATTTCTAGCAGTAGAAGAAAGAAAAGGAACATCAAAGTCAAGACTCAGTATTCTATTCATATCAAAGAAGGGACAACTATTCAAGTCAACAGGGTAATGTCAAAACTTGCTTCAATTATCGCAAAGTAGGACATTTTGCTCGAAATTGTTACAAAGGTAAAAATATGCACAAGAAGAATGTATATAGGTTGCAAGATAACTTTGGAGGAGAAGATTTTACATTCATGGCAACAAACAAAACCTCTATGGATGCCATGGCAAGATGGATTGTGGATTTAGGTTGTTCCAAGCATATGTCACCTTATAAGTATTTATTTGACACTTATAAGGCTATTCCAGTATCAAATGTGGTCTTAGGAGATGGTAGCACATTTGAAGCCCTTGGAATTGGCTCTATTATGGTAGAGGTGGTTGTGAATGGACAAACCAATAGGATAAGAATCAAAGACGTTCTCCATGTGCCCAAAATAAAGCAAAATCTACTTTCGGTGAGTTAACTTATAATGGGAGGTTTTATAGTTCAATTCAACATGAATGGATGATTTTGTGAAAACATTGAGTAGAAACATGGTTGCTAAGGGCTCTAAAGAGAAACACTTGTACTATCTCGATTGCAAGAAGGTTAATGGAGTGGAGGTGGCTGCATAAAATGAAGCCAATTTGAATACATGGCATCGTTGCCTTAGCCATTTGAATATGAAGTGCATGATAGAACTCAAGTCTATGGTAAGAGGCTTGGATCTTGGTAAAATAAGCCAAAATGTAAAACAACTTGAATGTAAAAGATGCATACAAGGTAAACAACAAGTGGCTTCATTTCCAACTGGTTTAGCAATACGTTATCGTGGTAAAAGTCTGCTTCAGGTAGACGCAAGGTCCCTCTTTACAATCAAGTTGGATCCAAGATGCACAAACTATCTTAAATTTTTCTTTTATAGTCACAAAACCATGCGTATAGTAAATCAACAAACTAGAAGCTTGAAAATTTATAAATCAAAATCTAGCCGTTTATATAAGTTCAAATTTTTGAAGCATAGAATTCATTTCTTTAGTCATCTTCACAAAAAATCTTAACCGTGAATTCATTACCGATCACCGGATATCATCAAAACATTAGCAAGTATTTATATAAGTAAAATCCAAATCAGAAACTTAAAAATTCATAATTTATGATCCAGTTGTTCATATAAGCTCAAAATTGAGAAAAACATAATTCATACCTTTGATCTTTGTCACATAAATTTTGAGCCATGAATTCATTGTTGATCATTAGATATCACCAAATCCTTAGCAGAATTTTTCGAAAGTCAAATCTCAATCTGAAACTTGATAATTCATAATTTAAGATCTAGCCATTTAAATAAGCTCAAAAATTGAGAAAACATAACTCATACCTTTGATCTTTGTCACATAAATTTTGAAGTTTTATTTGTTGCCATGAATGTAAACTCTTCTCCTCCAAAGTTATCTTGCAACCTATTTGTATTCTTCTTGTGCATATTTTTGCCTTTGTAACAATTTCGAGCAAAATGTCCTACTTTGCTACAATTGAAGCAAGTTTTGATATAACCTCGTTGATTTGAATAATTGCCCCTTCTTTGATATAAATAGAGTATTGAGTCTTGACTTTGATGCTCTTTTTCTTTCTTTCTATGGTAGAAATTCATTCTTCTAATTTTTTCAATTGCTCTCAAGCCTTCATCCTCACTTGAAGCCATATCTAAGAAAGAAATGTATCAAAAATATATCAAAGCACTCTCAAGTAATCTTTTAAAGCTTCTAATTACTATATACACTCTTATAAACCTCTCAATCAAGTTCTTCCACTCTTTCAACTCACTATTTAATGAAATACACAAGATTAATGAAACAATTTCAATAACACATAAAGACACTGTCAAGGTCATTCACAATGGTTTTAAATTCACTATCCAAGGAGATAAGAACCCACAAAGCAATGTTACAGATCTCTAAGCTTACAAATCAGAATCTCTTCTTGCCATAAAATAAGCTAAGATCATACAAATTCTAACATCAGTAAACACCATAAGACTTATTCCACACAACAACAAAGACTTCATAAAACTTCAAAAAACTCACTAGAAATTAGAAGCCTGGCGCTTAAGCATCGACAAAGTTACTTTGGCATAAAGAAACAATATGAATGAATATTTCTCACTTAAACTTCTTTTCTTTATAAGTTCTTTGCCCTAATAGACGGCTTCCGTTCAAAATTTCTCTTAAATTCGTCCAACCTTTGAATTTCAGACATCCTTTTACAAACTGCTTCTACTTAAAGCGTTCTTAACGTATTACCCATGTCTCTTACCATATAATACCGAAGTATTTATTGATAATGCAGCTCATCCATGGGATAGTCCTTCCACATTTTTGTCTATTTAATCTTGATGTAGCAAGGCAAGCTTGTCTATTATTATCTATTTTTCTTAATAAAGTTTCTAATAGTCAAAAGAAAAGTACAAATTAAGTGGCAGCTAGGGTTTCGACAAGGGGCTAGATTAAAAGTCTTGACAGATGGCTATATTTAGGATCTAATCAAGCGGGTAGATTTAGGGTCTCGACTATTGAAGAAATACAACAAGCATAACACAAGTAAGTAGAAATCAGCAAGGTTGCACATAAGAGAAGTGTGGAATGAGATTACTCTCTCTTCCAACATCCATTACTTATAGGTAGTGGTTGCTGCCCTTGACGACAACATCCATCTTTTAACTTTTACATTCATCAAAGAATATACCAAGTATATCCTTTGGCATCTTATCTTCTATAAGGATATGCCTTTAGCATATCCAATATACTTTTAATATATCTTATATGCCTTTAGCATATCCAATATACTTTTAGTATATCTTATATGCCTTTAGCATATCCATTATGCCCATAAGATACTTTGACATTTCACCTACGTCAAGTATATCCTATGGCATATACTTTATATTCTTATCTAGTCTTTGGATATTCCTTAGGATATCTTTTATCCTCTTGACTTTGTCTCTTTGGCCCTTGGCCTTACCATATGCATAGGATGGCCTTTCGACTTATCAAAAGACAATCCTTTGACTATTAGCAATCTACCTAAGGTAATATCTTTTATTTGATAACTTATTCTATTTTTACTATTATCTATTTATCCCACTTTGCTAATTGTCAAAGACTTTCAAACCTAATGCCTTTGTCAACATATGATGCCTATCCTTTATCAATGCCTTGGTTAAAAAATCAGCAAGCATGTCTTTCACTGCACAATACTTCAAGTCAATTACTCCCATTTCAATCCTCTCTCATATGAAGAAATGTTGAATGTCAATGTGCTTGGTTCTTGAATGATGCATTGAATTCTTTACAAAAGCAAGGCATCCTTGATTGTCACACATCATTGGAGTTGCTCCCACTTGTACAAGTCCAATGTCTTTCAAAACTTGTCTCAACCATGTTGCCTTCACTGCACCATGGCTTGCTGCCATGTACTCCGCCTCCATTGTAGACCTTGCAATTGTGGGTTGTTTCTTGCAATTCCATGAAATTGCTCCCATTCCAACAAAGAACACATAACCCGTTGTTGATCTCCTATCATTTGCATCTCCTATCCAATCCGCATCACAATAACCATACAAAGCAATATTATCACCTCCAAGGCACAATTTGAAGTCCAATGTGCCTTTTAAGTACCTCATCATCCTTTTGATAGTTGCCCAATGGATTGGTCTTGCTTTTGACATGTGTTGACTTACAACACTCACCGCATATGCAAGATCCACCCTTGTACTAACCGTACATCAATGAATAAAAATTTCTTCTTGGTGTAGCTGGTTACCTTACATTTATTATTCAACCGACAGCTCTCCTCATCCGTGAGCTTCATCAACTTCAAATTGGACTCCAAAGGTGTTCCAATGAGCAATCTGCGTGTTGATTTGTTTCTACTCCTCAATATACTTCGCTTTGGGCTCATTGATGGTCAGTCTCTTGCAATTCCTTTCCTAAACAATATTAAAGAGGCTCCTTTCAAATCGCTCCATCTCATATTTAACTTTTCTAACTTCTTTTCATAGAGTCCATCATCTTCAAAATGATGATTCAGATGATTCAATTCGTTCTTCTTTAAAGAGAATAGCAATCAATAAAGAATTATTTTGATTATGTGGCATACAATAGAATGGTGAAGCCTCACTCCCTTCTGAAATCCTCATTAATAAAAGATGTATCAATTCTTTTGATACGGTACCATGCCCATAGTGATTGCTTGAGTCCATCACAAAGATTTCTTCAACTTACAAACAAGATGTTGCTTGCCTTCTTCAACAAATCCTTGAGATTGATCCATATAGATGTCTTCTTCCAACTCTCCATTCAAGAAAGCTGTCTTCACATCCATTTGATGCATTTCCAAGTCCATTACTGCCCCAATTGCCACAATGGTTCTAATGGTGGTGAATTTGGCCACGGGAGCAAATGTCTCATTAAAATCAACACCAGCAACTTGTGAGTATCCTTTGGCAACTAATCTTGCCTTATATCTTATAACATTGCCCATTGCATCCCTCTTGGTTCTAAACACCCACTTACAACCAATTGAAGATTGATTTGATGGAAGTTGAGTCAATTCCCATGTTCTATTGCCCATGAAAGATTTGTACTCTTCTTCCATAGCTTTCTCCCACTTTAATGCATCCGTGGACTTCATTGTATTACATAAACTCAATGGATCAGCAAGAAGTGCAACATTGGCATGTTCTTCACTTACTTGAGGAAAGATATGGTTCTTCCACCATTCACCAAGTGGTTTTCTTTCTCTTGTAGGATATCTCCTTTCATTTGAAGAAGATTCACCTTGATGTACTCCATGGCCTCCTCCAATCTTCTTTTCTTTTGAAATTTGTCTTTTCTTACTCAAAGGTTGGTATTCCTCATCATCATCATTATCATCTTCAACTTCTTCATTACTAGTCTTATCAATTGGATACACTTTCTTCTTCATCTTCTTTGGCTCTTCATGTTGATTCAAATCTCCACTATCTTCAATGACTTCATCTTCTTCTTCTTTCTTTGCTGAATATGAAGATGTGTCCACAAACATACCATTACTTCCACTTGGACACATCTCCAAGTGCTCACAAGCACTCTTATGCTCTAATAATTCAACATCACGACTTTTGATGATTTTCTTGGTATTTAAACACATAAGCCTATATGCCTTGATACCTTCACAATATCCAACAAACACACATTTTGTATCTTTTGCATCAAGTTTGGACCTCATACAATCTGGTACCTTTGCATAAGCAATACATTTAAAAATCCTCATGTGTGAAACTTAAGGTTTTCTCCTACTCCAAGCTTCTTGTGGGGTCATTGATGTGAGTGCACTTCTAAAACATCTATTCCTTGTATACATTACATTTACCATAGCTTCGGCCCAATATTCATGTTCAAAATTTTGAGCATGAAGCGAACTCCTTGCCATCTCCACAGTGGTCCAATTTGCTCTTCCAGCAACTGCATTTTGTTGCGGAGTGTAAGGAGTGGAGGTTTGTCTTACAGTACCTTGAATCTTCAAGTATTCATCAAAATGCTTAATCTTGTATTCACCTCCATTGTCCGTGCACAACACTTTGATCTTGCATTCAAAGAAAGAGAGCCAAATCTTCACTTTGATGTTCCTTCTCTTTTCTTTTGGTTATTTCATGTGTAAGTTTTGATGTCACATAATCCATTGTAAGTTCTTTCAACTTGATGGACTCCAATGCCACAATGAGTTAGTTGTAGGACTTGAGAAGGCTCATGAGAAGGGTCATGACAATATCACCATCTTCTAAAGGCTTGTCAACAATTGCTAGTTGGTTTGCAAGGGCCTTTTCTTTATTAACATGAGCTATAAGGTCTTCGTCTTCTTCCATCTTACAAGTGAAGAATTTCCTCCTTGTGAAGAGGATGTTGGACAAGTTCTTGCTCTTATATATATGTTGCAAAGAGTTTTCCATGCTTCCGCTGGTCCTTTGCAATGGATAATGTTAGAAAAGTTGGCTTCATCCAAATTGGTGGCAATCGTGCCAAAAGCCTTTTTTTTATGTCTTTTGAAGTCCTTGTGGTCCTTAAGGCTTGCATCTATGCTTAGAAGATCTTCACTCTCATCGAAAATATCCCAAAGGTTCAAAGATGCCAACAAAAGCTCCATTAGAGGATTTTGAGGTACATCAAAGGTACTAAAGACTTCAAATTATGCCTTGAAGGTATCAACATTGATTTACAAGGTTATTGTGATGCAGATTGGGCTGGAGATGTAAATGATAGAAGATCCACAATGGGATATGTATTCTTTATTGGAGTAGGAGTCATTTCATGGAATTGCAAGAGACAACCTATTATTGCAAGATCAACCATGGAGGCTGAGTACATGGCAGCAAGTCATTGTGCAATGGAGGCTTGTTGGATAAGGCAACTTTTAGAAGACATTGGATTAGTGCAAACAAAAGCAACTCCAATAATGTGTGACAATCAAGGATGTCTTGCATTTGCCAAGAATCCAAAGGACCATTCAAGAACGAAGCATATTGATAATCAACATCATTTCATACGAAAGAAGATTGAAGATGGTATAATAGGTATGAAGTATTGTACTACAAAAGAGATACTTGCTGATGTCCTTACAAAGGCATTAGTGAAGGATAGATATCAGGAGTTGATAAAGGCATTAGGCTTAAAAGCGTATTGATAATTAGAAAAGTAGGAGTGTTAAAGTTCATCAAAGAGTTTGTTGGAATATTACAATATAAAATTTAAATTATAATAAGTTTCTAATAGTCAAAATGCAACTAAGGATTAAGTGGCGGCTAGGTTCTCGATAGGCGGCTAGGTTTATGGTCTCAACAAGTTGCTGGATTTAGGATCGCGACAGGCGGTTGGGTTTAGAGTCTTAACAGGCGGTTAGGTTTAGAGTCTCGAGAAGCGGCTAGTTTTACATAATTGTAGATGAAGTCTATGCATATTAAATGTGAATTCTACTTATAAGTAAAGGGTGCTGGAAGTGAAAGTGATCTCATTCCATACTTCTCTTTGTGTGCAATCTTGTTGATGCTAAGTGTTGTCCCTTCTAACTTCTAGTTCATTAACAAGCATTCTGGGTGCAAGATCAAGGTGTTGCGCACGCACAATGGAGGTGAATACAAGATTAAGCATTTTGATAAATATTTGAAGATTCAAGGTACTGCAAGACAAACCTCCACTCCTTACACTCCGCAACAAAATGCAGTTGCTGGAAGAGCAAATTGGACCACTGTGGAGATGGCAAGGAGTTCGCTTCATGCTCAAAATTTTGAACATGAATATTGGGCCGAAGCTATGGTAAATGTAATGTATACAAGGAATAGATGTTTTAGAAGTGCACTCACATCAATGACCCCACAAGAAGCTTGGAGTAGGAGAAAACCTTAAGTTTCACACATGAGGATTTTTAAATGTATTGCTTATGCAAAGGTACCAGATTGTATGAGGTCCAAACTTGATGCAAAAGATACAAAATGTGTGTTTGTTGGATATTGTGAAGGTATCAAGGCATATAGGCTTATGTGTTTAAATACCAAGAAAATCATCAAAAGTCGTGATGTTGAATTATTAGAGCATAAGAGTGCTTGTGAGCACTTGGAGATGTGTCCAAGTGGAAGTAATGGTATGTTTGTGGACACATCTTCATATTCAGCAAAGAAAGAAGAAGAAGATGAAGTCATTGAAGATAGTGGAGATTTGAATCAACATGAAGAGCCAAAGAAGATGAAGAAGAAAGTGTATCCAATTGATAAGACTAGTAATGAAGAAGTTGAAGATGATAATGATGATGATGAGGAATACCAACCTTTGAGTAAGAAAAGACAAATTTCAAAAGAAAAGAAGATTGGAGGAGGCCATGGAGTACATCAAGGTGAATCTTCTTCAAATGAAAGGAGATATCCTACAAGAGAAAGAAAACCACTTGGTGAATGGTGGAAGAACCATATCTTTCCTCAAGTAAGTGAAGAACATGCCAATGTTGCACTTCTTGCTGATCCATTGAGTTTATGTAATACAATGAAGTCCACGGATGCATTAAAGTGGGAGAAAGCTATGGAAGAAGAGTACAAATCTTTCATGGGCAATAGAACATGGGAATTGACTCAACTTCCATCAAATCAATCTTCAATTGGTTGTAAGTGGGTGTTTAGAACCAAGAGGGATGCAATGGGCAATGTTATAAGATATAAGGCAAGATTAGTTGCCAAAGGATACTCACAAGTTGCTGGTGTTGATTTTAATGAGACATTTGCTCCCGTGGCCAAATTCACCACCATTAGAACCATTGTGGCAATTGGGGCAGTAATGGACTTGGAAATGCATCAAATGGATGTGAAGACAGCTTTCTTGAATGGAGAGTTGGAAGAAGACATCTATATGGATCAATCTCAAGGATTTGTTGAAGAAGGCAAGCAACATCTTGTTTGTAAGTTGAAGAAATCTTTGTATGGACTCAAGCAATCACCAAGGGCATGGTATCAAAGAATTGATACATTCTTTATTAATGAGGGATTTGTAAGGAGTGAGGCTGACCATTCTATGTATGTGATACAATCAAAAGAATTCTTATTGATTGTTATCCTTTATGTAGACGATTTAATCATCTTAACCAATATTTTGAAGATGATGGATTGGTTAAAGGCAAAGTTAGAAAAGAAATATGAGATGAGTGATTTGAAAGAGCTTCAATATTGTTTAGGAGTGAAATTTGCAAGAGATCGTGCTAAGAAGACCATCACAATGAGCCAAAGGAAGTATATTGAGGGAGTATAGAAATAAATCAACATGCAAGATTGTAAGCCTATTGGAACACCTTTGGAGTCCAATTTGAAGTTGATGAAGCTCACGGATGAGGAGTTTGCTCAAGTTGAAGGTCAAATGCAAGGTAATCCATACATGGCAGCAGTTGGTTCATTGATGTATGCAATGGTTAGTACAAGGGTGGATCTTGCATATGCGGTGAGTGTTGTAAGTCAACACATGTCAAAAGCAAGACCAATCCATTGGGCAACTATCAAAAGGATGATGAGGTACTTAAAAGGCACATTGGACTTCAAATTGTGCCTTGGAGGTGATAATATTGCTTTGTATGGTTATTGTGATGCGGATTGGATAGGAGATGCAAATGATAGGAGATCAACAACGGGTTATGTGTTCTTTGTTGGAATGGGAGCAATTTCATGGAATTGCAAGAAACAACCCACAATTGCAAGGTCTACAATGGAGGCGGAGTACATGGCAGCAAGCCATGGTGCAGTGAAGGCAACATGGTTGAGACAAGTTTTGAAAGACATTGGACTTGTACAAGTGGGAGCAACTCCAATGATGTGTGACAATCAAGGATGCCTTGCTTTTGCAAAGAATTCAATGCATCATTCAAGAACCAAGCACATTGACATTCAACATTTCTTCATATGAGAGAGGATTGAAATGGGAGTAATTGACTTGAAGTATTGTGCAGTGAAAGACATGCTTGCTGATTTTTTAACCAAGGCATTGATAAAGGATAGGCATCATATGTTGACAAAGGCATTAGGTTTGAAAGTCTTTGACAATTAGCAAAGTGGGATAAATAGATAATAGTAAAAATAGAATAAGTTATCAAATAAAAGATATTACCTTAGGTAGATTGCTAATAGTCAAAGGATTGTCTTTTGATAAGTCGAAAGGCCATCCTATGCATATGGTAAGGCCAAGGGCCAAAGAGACAAAGTCAAGAGGATAAAAGATATCCTAAGGAATATCCAAAGACTAGATAAGAATATAAAGTATATGCCATAGGATATACTTGACGTAGGTGAAATGTCAAAGTATCTTATGGGCATAATGGATATGCTAAAGGCATATAAGATATACTAAAAGTATATTGGATATGCTAAAGGCATATAAGATATATTAAAAGTATATTGGATATGCTAAAGGCATATCCTTATAGAAGATAAGATGCCAAAGGATATACTTGGTATATTCTTTGATGAATGTAAAAGTTAAAAGATGGATGTTGTCGTCAAGGGCAGCAACCACTACCTATAAGTAATGGATGTTGGAAGAGAGAGTAATCTCATTCCACACTTCTCTTATGTGCAACCTTGCTGATTTCTACTTACTTGTGTTATGCTTGTTGTATTTCTTCAATAGTCGAGACCCTAAATCTAGCCGCTTGATTAGATCCTAAATATAGCCATCTGTCAAGACTTTTAATCTAGCCCCTTGTCGAAACCCTAGCTGCCACTTAATTTGTACTTTTCTTTTGACTATTAGAAACTTTATTAAGAAAAATAGATAATAATAGATTAAGTTGCTAATGGTCAAAAGGTTGATTCTTGGGATGTGGAAGGACTATCCTATGGATGAGTCACAAAGACAATAGCCTCGAGAATAGGTAAGAGCATATAGAATATGTTAAGAAATGTCTTGATGGTAGGTGAGTTGTAAAAGGATGTCTTAATGGTAGGTTGGATGAATGTAAGAGAGAATGAATGGAAGTTGTCTATTAGGGCAGCAACCTATAAGTAAAAGAAGTTGGAAGTGAGAGTTATCTCATTCCACACTTCTCTTTGTGTGCAACTTTGCTGATGCTAAGTGTTGTGGCTTCTAATTTCTAGTTCTTTAATAAGTTATGGGCCCACTCACATTTGCTTGTGAGTTTTTTGAAGTTTTATGAAGTCTTTGTTGTTGTGTGGAATAAGTCTTATGGTGTTTACTGATGTTAGAATTTGTATGATCTTAGCTTATTTTATGGCAAGAAGAGATTCTGATTTGTAAGCTTAGAGATCTGTAACATTGCTTTGTGGGTTCTTATCTCCTTGGATAGTGAATTTAAAACCATTGTGAATGACCTTGACAGTGTCTTTATGTGTTATTGAAATTGTTTCATTAATCTTGTGTATTTCATTAAATAGTGAGTTGAAAGAGTGGAAGAACTTGATTGAGAGGTTTATAAGAGTGTATATAGTAATTAGAAGCTTTAAAAGATTACTTGAGAGTGCTTTGATATATTTTTGATACATTTCTTTCTTAGATATGGCTTCAAGTGAGGATGAAGGCTTGAGAGCAATTGAAAAAATTAGAAGAATGAATTTCTATCATAGAAAGAAAGAAAAAGAGCATCAAAGTCAAGACTCAATACTCTATTTATATCAAAGAAGGGGCAATTATTCAAATCAACGAGGTTATATCAAAACTTGCTTCAATTGTAGCAAAGTAGGACATTTTGCTCGAAATTGTTACAAAGGCAAAAATATGCACAAGAAGAATACAAATAGGTTGCAAGATAACTTTGGAGGAGAAGAGTTTACATTCATGGCAACAAATAAAACTTCAAAATTTATGTGACAAAGATCAAAGGTATGAGTTATGTTTTCTCAATTTTTGAGCTTATTTAAATGGCTAGATCTTAAATTATGAATTATCAAGTTTCAGATTGAGATTTGACTTTCGAAAAATTCTGCTAAGGATTTGGTGATATCTAATGATCAACAATGAATTCATGGCTCAAAATTTATGTGACAAAGATCAAAGGTATGAATTATGTTTTTCTCAATTTTGAGCTTATATGAACAACTGGATCATAAATTATGAATTTTTAAGTTTCTGATTTGGATTTTACTTATATAAATACTTGCTAATGTTTTGATGATATCCGGTGATCGGTAATGAATTCACGGTTAAGATTTTTTGTGAAGATGACTAAAGAAATGAATTCTATGCTTCAAAAATTTGAACTTATATAAACGGCTAGATTTTGATTTATAAATTTTCAAGCTTCTAGTTTGTTGATTTACTATACGCATGGTTTTGTGACTATAAAAGAAAAATTTAAGATAGTTTGTGCATCTTGGATCCAACTTGATTGTAAAGAGGGACCTTGCGTCTACCTGAAGCAGACTTTTACCACGATAACGTATTGCTAAACCAGTTGGAAATGAAGCCACTTGTTGTTTACCTTGTATGCATCTTTTACATTCAAGTTGTTTTACATTTTGGCTTATTTTACCAAGATCCAAGCCTCTTACCATAGACTTGAGTTCTATCATGCACTTCATATTCAAATGGCTAAGGCAACGATGCCATGTATTCAAATTGGCTTCATTTTATGCAGCCACCTCCACTCCATTAACCTTCTTGCAATCGAGATAGTACAAGTGTTTCTCTTTAGAGCCCTTAGCAACCATGTTTCTACTCAATGTTTTCACAAAATCATCCATTCATGTTGAATTGAACTATAAAACCTCCCATTATAAGTTAACTCACCGAAAGTAGATTTTGCTTTATTTTGGGCACATGGAGAACGTCTTTGATTCTTATCCTATTGGTTTGTCCATTCACAACCACCTCTACCATAATAGAGCCAATTCCAAGGGCTTCAAATGTGCTACCATCTCCTAAGACCACATTTGATACTGGAATAGCCTTATAAGTGTCAAATAAATACTTATAAGGTGACATATGCTTGGAACAACCTGAATCCACAATCCATCTTGCCATGGCATCCATAGAGGTTTTGTTTGTTGCCATGAATGTAAAATCTTCTCCTCCAAAGTTATCTTGCAACCTATATACATTCTTCTTGTGCATATTTTTACCTTTGTAACAATTTCGAGCAAAATGTCCTACTTTGCGATAATTGAAGCAAGTTTTGACATTACCCTGTTGACTTGAATAGTTGTCCCTTCTTTGATATGAATAGAATACTGAGTCTTGACTTTGATGTTCCTTTTCTTTCTTCTACTGCTAGAAATTCATTCTTCTAAACTTTTCAATTGCTCTCAAGCCTTCACCCTCACTTGAAGCCATATCTTAAGAAAAGATTTGTCAAAGAAGATCAAGAGAAATAATCCTAAAGCTCTCAAACTCAGCAAGAAGGTGTTGCTGCCTTACAAATCCTGAATGCTGTCTTTGTAAATAAACTAGTGTTTTCACTCTCAAAACACTCTCATCCTCACTTCTAAGACTTCTCACAACTCCTATGATCTATGTAAATGTCTCAAATCTGATTTGCCACTCTTATATCACTTTTATGCTCACAAATCACCTCCAAACTTCTCAATCACTCTCAAACCTTTACCTTCACTAGAAGCCATCTCTAAGGAGTAGTATATCAAAGAATATTGAGAAAAGAAGTTTCTATGTGATTAAAAATCACCAAAAAACAAATTTGCACTAGCTGAAACTTAGAATATCCTCTTGTGAATAAAAGAGTGATTTCTCACTCAAAGCACTTTCAAGTGATCTTCTAAAGCTTCTAATTAGTATATGCACTTTTATGAACCTCTCAATCAAGTTCTTCTACTCTTTTAACTCACTATCTAATGAAATGCATAAGGTTAATGAAACAACTTCAATAACACATAAAGACACTATCAAGGTCTTTCACAATGGTCTTAAATTTACTATCCAAGGAGATAAGAACCCACAAAGCAATGTTAGAGATTTCTAAGCTTACAAATCAGAACTTCTTCTTGCCATAACATAAGCTAAGATCATACAAACTCTAACATCAGTAAACACCATAAGACCTATTCCACACAACAACAAAGACTTCATAAAACTTCTAAAACTCACAAGCAAATGTGAGTAGGCCCATAACCAGTTAAAGAATTAGAAGTTAGAAGCCACAACACTTAGCATCAACAAGGTTGCACACAAAGAAAAGTGTGGAATAAGATACCTCTCACTTCCAACTTCTTTTACTTATAGATTGCTGTCCTAATAGACAACTTTGATTCATTTTCTCTTACATTCATCCAACCTACTATTATGACATCTTTTTACAACTCACCTACCATCAAGATATTTCTTAGCATATATGCTCTTACCTATTCTATATGCTCTTATCTATTCTCGAGGCTATTGTCCTTGTGACTCTTCCATAAGTTAGTCCTTCCACATCTCAAGAGTCAATTTTTTGACCAATAGCAATTTATTCTATTATTATCTATTTTTCTTAACACCTATTCCTCATATATATTGCATTCACCTTAGCTTCCGCCCAAAATTCATGACCAAGAATTTGAGTATAAAGCATACTCTTTGCCATGTCTACAATGCGTCTATTTTCTCTAGCAGCAACACCAATTTGTATAGTAGTTGTTTATCTAGCAATTCCTTCATTCTGCAAATAAATATCAAGTTGCTTAGACATATATTCACCTCTATTGTCCGTATACAGCACCTTCTTCTTACATTCACTTTATTTTTCAACAAATGCTTAAAACTCCTTGAACTTCCAAAGTACTCACTTTTGGCTTTAAAATTATAGATCCCAGCCTTTCTTGAAAAATCATCAATAAAAGTGAAGAAATATCTTGCTCCTCCAATACTTGTAGTCTTCATAGGTCCACATACATCAAAAAAGACAATCTCCAATAACTTTGTAGCACGTATTGCTACACTACTTGAAAATGAAGTCCCCTGTTGTTTACCTTGTCTGCATCCCTCACATTCAAGTTGTATTGCATTTTGGCTTATTTTACAAATATCCAAACCTCTAACCATAGACTTGAATTCTATCTTGCTCTTCATATTGAAATGGCCAAGGCGAAGCTGCCATGAATTCAACTTGGCTTCATTTGATGCAGCCACCTCTACTCTATTAACCTTCTTGCAATTGAGATAATAGAAGTGTCCCTCTCTAGAGTCTTTGGAAATAATATTTCCATTCTATGTGTTAAAGAAATAGAAGTTATAAGCCACAACACTTAGTATCAACAGGATTGCACACAAAGAAAAGTGTGGAATGAGATAACTTTTACTTCCAACACCCTTCACTTATAAGTAAAGTTCACATCCAATATGCATAGACGTCAGCTACATGCATCTAAAACCAGCCGCCTCTCGAGACTCTAAACCTAACCGTCTGTTGAGACCCTAAATCCAGTCGCCTGTGGAGACCCTATACCTTATCACCTGTCGAGACCCTAGTCTCTTAAGAAAAATAGATAATAATAGAATAAATTGCTAATGGTCAAAAAGTTGACTGTTAGAATGTAGAAGGACTATTCTAAAGATGAATCACAAGGAAGCCTCAAGAATAGGTAAGAGCATATAGAACATGTTAAGAGATGTCTTGATGGTAGGTGAGTTGTAAAAGGATGTCTTAATGGTAGGTTGGATGAAAGTAAGAGAGAATGAATGGAAGTTGTCTGTTAGGGCAGCAACCTATAAGTAAAAGAAATTGGAAGTGAGAGTTATCTCATTCCACACTTCTCTTTGTGTGCAACCTTGCTGATGCTAAATGTTGTGGCTTCTAACTTCTATTTTTTAAATAGGTTATGGACCCACTCACATTTGCTTGTGAGTTTTAGAAGTTTTATGAAGTCTTTGTTGTTGTGTAGAATAGGTCTTATGGTGTTTGCTGATGTTAGAGTTTGTATGATCTTAGCTTATGTTATGGCAAGAAGAGGTTCTGATTTATAAGCTTGGAGATCTGTTACATTGCTTTTTACATTCATAGCTCCTTGGATAGTGAGTTTAAGACCATTGTGAAAGACCTTGATAGTGTCTTTATGTGTTATTGAAGTTGTTTCATTAACCTCGTGCATTTCATTAAATAGTGAGTTGAAAGGTTGGAAGAATTTGATTGAGAGGTTTATAAGAGTGCATATACTAATTAGAAGCTTTAGAAGATCACTTGAAAGTGCTTTGAGTGAGAAATCACTCTTTTATTCACAAGAGGATATTCTAAGTGTCTGCTGGTGCAAATTTGTTTTTGGTGATTTTTGATCACATAGAAACTTCTTTTTTTTTTCAATATTCTTTGATACACTACTTCTTAGAGATGGCTTCTAATGAGGGTGAATGTTTGAAAGTGATTAAAAAGTTTAGAGGTGATTTGTGAGCATGAAAGTGGTATGAGAGTGGCAAATCAGATTTGAGACATTTATATATTTTATTGGACTTGTAAGAAGTCTTAGAAGTGAAGTTGAAAGTGTTTTGAGAGTGAAAACACTAGTTTATTCACAGAAAGGTCATTTTGAATTTGTAAGGCAGCAACACCTTGTTGCTGATTTTGAGAGCTTAAGGACTACTTCTCTTGATTTTTTATGACATATTTCTTTCTTAGATATGGCTTCAAATGAAGGTAAAGGCTTAAGAGCAATTGAGAAAACTAGAGGAATGATTTTCCACTATAGAAAGAAAGAAAAGGAGCATCAAAGTCAAGACTCAATATTCTATTCATATCAAAGAAGGGACAACTATTCAAGTCAACAGGATAATGTCAAAATTTGCTTCAATTGTCGCAAAGTAGGACATTTTGCTCGAAATTGTTACAAAGGCAAAAATATGCACAAGAAGAATGCAAATAGGTTGCAAGATAACTTACGAGGAGAAGATTTTACATTCATGGCAACAAACAAAACCTCTATGGATGCCATGGCAAGATGGATTGTGGATTCAGGTTGTTCCAAGCATATGTCACCTTATAAGTGTTTATTTGACACTTATAAGGCTATTCCAGCATCAAATTCGGTCTTGGGAGATGGTAGCATATTTGAAGCCCTTAAAATTGGCTCTATTATGGTAGAGGTGGTTGTGAATGGACAAACCAATAGGATAAGAATCAAAGACGTTTTCCATGTACCCAAAATGAAGCAAAATCTACTTTCAGTGAGTATACTTGTGATGGGAGGTTTTATGGTTCAATTCAACATGAATGGATGTTTTGTGAAAACATCGAGTAGAAACATGGTTGCTAACGGCTCTAAAGAGGAACACTTGTATTATCTTGATTGCAAGAAGATTAATGGAGTGGAGGTGGCTGCATAAAATGAAGCCAAATTGAATACATGGCATTGTCTCTTTGGCCATTTGAATATGAAGAGCATGATAGAACTCAAGTTGGTAAGAGGCTTGGATCTTGGTAAAATAAGCCAAAATACAATACAACTTGAATGTGAAGGATGCATACAAGGTAAACAACAAGGGGCTTCATTTCCAAG
>JAWRVF010001816.1:0-40575 GCA_036785485.1 Physcomitrellopsis africana | reverse complement strand
TATTATGGAATTAATCTACTTTTACCTTCTTTTATCTAGTTCTATCTGATCATATAGGTAACTATGTATATGTCCATGACATTGGGATCTTGTACAATTTCTAATAAAGGTCCTATCCTCTCCTCACAACCATCTCCTTGTTTTATAATAGATGTGTATTTAGGACCTAATAATTACAAAGCCTCTGCCTTAATAGATTTAGAAGCCTCGACTTATTTTTTAGATGAAAAATTTGCTAAATACTATAGAATACAAATAGTACAAAAATCTAAATCCATACACGTAGTAGTCATGAATGGTTGTCCTTTATCTTCTAGAGATGTTACTTATGAAACACTTCCTTTGCATGTAGTAGTAAATGGCCATAATAGTTGCATAATTTTCAATATAATTAGATCTCCTTCTATTCCAGTTATTCTAGGTCTATCATGGTTAGAAAAATACAATCCTTCAATAGATTGGATTTCTCGTACTCTGAACTTTTCTAAAAGTATAGCTAACAATATAATTAATCAAGTAAGAAATCATAAGTCTAGTAGAATTTAACCTGCATTTATAGGTGCAAGAGCTTTCTTGCATGCTACAAAAGAAGGATCACCTTTTGTCATTTATGCTACACCTATTTATAAAGATGGAAAGACTTCAAGTAGCATTTGAAGTCAATATCAAGATTATCAAGACGTTTTTGAAAAAAAAAATGCAGATATTCTTCTAGAGCATCGTCCATATGATTGTTCAATTAACCTTAAAGAAGGAACTCAACCACCATTTGGACCAATCTATAGTTTATCACAAGATGAATTGGCTGAACTCAAGGTGTATATTGACAAGAATTTGGCCAAGATTTCATACGCCATTCTAAATCTCCAGCAGGAGCTCCAATTCTATTTATGAAGAAAAAAGATGGATCATTGCGGATGTGTGTTGACTATCGAGGACTCAATAAGATCACAATCAAGAACAGATATCCATTACCTCTGATATCAAGTCACTTTGATCAATTGAATTAAGCTAGGATCTATACAAAAATAGATCTAAAAGGAGCATACAATCTAGTACGCATAAAAAAAAGAGATGAATGGAAAATTTCATTTCGAACCAGGTACGGACATTTTGAATATAATGTCATGCCTTTTGGACTTACGAATACACCAGTTGTTTTTCAACATTTCATGAATGATATTTTTTGTGAGTTCCTAGACAATTTTGTCATCTGCTACTTAGACAACATTTTGATCTATTCTAAGAACGTAGAAGAACATGAAGTACATATTCGTTAAGTATTACAAAAACTTAAAAATATAGGATTGTATGCCAAGATGGAAAAGTATGTATTTCACACTACTCAAGTTGATTTCTTAGGATACATCATTTCAAATGATGGTCTCAATGTCAAGGACGCAAGTTAGCAGGTTAGCAAAGAAGTAAGAGAAGAAATCAGAACCAAAATAATTTCAAGAATACAGAACTGGATGGACAAGAACAAGAACTAGATCAAGAATAAGAAATTGGATTAATATCAAGAACAAGGCAACACTCTGGATTACTCCAAGACTTGTATTGGCAAGACTGAGGTGCTCCTCAGTCTTGCCTCTTATTTATACTATGAGGCCTTATGTCCTATTGGGCCTTCTAAGAATATCTTAGAATATTCTAGAAGCTTGAGGAAGATTTTGGAAGACTCTAAAAAGTCTACGGGGGATCTTGGAAGGTTGAAGAAGATTCTAGAAGGTCCTAAGAATATTTTAGAATATCCTAGAAGTTTGAGGGAGATTTTGGAAGACTCTAAAAAATCTACGGAAGGTCTTGGAAGGTTGAGGAAGATTCTATAAGGTTCTAAAAGATTATAAAAGATTCTAGAAAGCTATAGGAGATTCTAGAAGACTACCAAAAGTTCTAATATGAAAGCAAAAGTAATAAAAGTGATATTAAATGTTGGATTCTAAAATTAGAACCGACTACACGATTGAAAGATTACGAAGAGCCGGTAAGAATGTACAATGCTTTTTTGAGATTTGCCAATTATTGGATCTTTTCATCGAAGACTTCTCTTGTGTTGACTCCTTCGTTTGACTTGTAGACAAATTCAATGGAATTAAATGACGTTTGAAGCTTTGAAGACATTGTTTGTTTCTGCACGAATCCTGTATCGTGTAGATTTTTCCAAGGCATTTTTATGAAGCAGTTACATATATATTCACCAACTTGGGATTGATTTTTATGTTTCAATGGAACAAATGACAAGCTTTCATCCCAATAGCTTTTCATTCAAAAAAATTTTTTAGCACCCGAGATCAATTATGAGATCCACAACAAAGAACTTCTTGCAATCGTGGATTCTTTTCAAGAATAGCGTCATTATCTAGAAGGCGCTTCCAGTCTAGTCACTGTATATACAGATCACAAGAACCTTGAGTATTTCATATCAACACAAGTGTTTCATTGATAATATCTATTGCTATCATGGATTACCTAAAGATATTATATTGGATAGGGAAATTTAATTTGTGTCAAGATTTTGGAGAACCTTTTTCAAGATCTTAAAAGTGGACATAAAGTTATCTTCAACTTTTTATCCTCAAATTCATGGACAAACAGAGCGCGTAAACAAAATCTTGGAGTAGTATTTAAGGTGTACCATCAACTATCAACAAGATGATTGGACAATTCTTCTGCCATTGGCAAAATTTGCTTATAATAATACGATATATTCTTCTTCGTAATAAACACCTTTCTTCGCCAATTATGGTTATCATCGATGACTTAATGCTTTTGACTTTTTAAAAGTTGATAATCTAGCAGTAGAAGATTTGGCAAATCGTTTGTTAGAGCTACATGCAATAATGAAGGTGCAATTAAAAGAAGCTCAAGAACAACAAAAAACAAATGCAGATGCGTATTGCAAGGAACAACCACAATTCAATGTGAGGGACAAGATATGATTACTTCGTCGCAATATCAAGACTACTCGTCTCTGTGATAAGTTGGACTATCGTAAGTTTGGATCTTTTCCTACTTTTGAACAAATCAATCTAGTTGCATATCGATTACACCTATCGGAGTCCATGAAAATCCATCTTGTATTCCATGTATCACTACTCAAGCCATACAAGACAGTGGATATACAAGGAAGAAGACAAATGCCACCGCCTCTTGTAGAAGTGGACAACGATGAAGAATTTGAGGTTGAAAAGATTTTAGATTCAAGTGATTTATGATCAAAATTTTGGAATATCTTGTCAAAATTATTTATCTAACTATTAGTAAGCATTATATGGATATATCTACATGTATGTTAATAAATGCATCAATAAAAATTAATGCATTTCATTGACGACATCCATCAAAATCAAGATAAATACTCAAGAAAATCTTTGCTATAAAGCAAAGCAGGTTCTATAGAAGTTTCATCTTACCTTGAATCATTGTTTGTCATTAGATTTGTTTGTGTTAAAGAGATAGAGGATCAACAACTAGCGAATTCAGGTCAAGAGCCATCATTTGTTGATTTATCAGATGAGACATTATGACTATCATAACCTTCAAGATGACAAAATAGAAATGAAGATCCTCAAGAACGACATGTCCTTCCTCCAGTTGATGGCAAATAGAGCGTTATTCGTCTTGACTTTCTTTACGATATAAAAAAATTATAATATGTTTATAAATTAAGATATGTGTTAGAATGCTTAGTAAAATAAATTAAAGGGATTGATAGAAGAAACTTTATTTTATTTTACTTGTTTTGATTATGGTATTTAAAAATTATAAGATCTAAATGTTTAGTATGAAGCCTTGAGAGAAGGTGGGGACTTAAGGATGAAAATTTAAGCTAGTAAGAGGCTAATTGGGAGGGATGAAATCAAGCCATGGTCGGATGAAGGCAAGGAATAGGAAACTTCATCCCTATTGGTCAAATACCATGCCCAATGGGCTTTGAGGAGGCTGCCCGCGACCTTAACAGGGGTTTTCGGCAACTTCAAAGGGGGATTTGCAATTTCAGAGGTAGGGTTGTAAAGTTTAGGATTTTGGGTATAGTTTGAGAGGAAATTTTAGGCGATTTGGAGTTAGGGTGAAGAAGTTATACTTGTTCAAAGTTAAAGAGTGGATTTCATACATACTGTCACTCTTTTGGGATTTTGCGGAGTTGTACGGAGGCTTTTGGAGATCGGACGGTGCGGTTGAAAGGTGATTTCAAGATCTACGTTTGTTATGAAGGAATTCTTAAGTTTTGAGTTTAGACAAAGGAGATATGAAGAGTTGAAGACAGTGCATCCAATTCCAAGGCAGTAAGCACACTGTGTTGTTAATAGTTATGCTTTGAGCCATAACTTGAGTTTTCAGACGAAATTTTGGCTCAAACTTCTTGGAGAATGTGACATTTTGTGTTAAAAAGCTATACATACAAATTTCATGGAATTTGAGCTTATAGTTTGTGAGATATGAAGAAATTTGTATGCGGGTGTATAAAGACAAGGGTTTGAAGCGACTGTTAGGGTTTTCAAGATATCTCAAGATCCGCAATGAATTTGCAGTTGAAAATTGTTGTAGAGGTTGATAAGAATACATTAGTACTTCATGTAAAATTTTATCATGTTTGGACGGTCGGATCAGGAGATATGAGATGCTAAAGTTTGGAAAATTTTCCACATAAAGATATATAAGGTTTTAGAGGATTTTATCATACTTTGGATGTTGTTAGTTACTTGAGGCTTATGTATTTGATGTAATTTCTCAAAAAGGAAAAAAATATATATATAAACTTTGAGTTTTCCTCATTTTTGAAGCTTGATTGAGAAATTAGTGACAGCTAGAAGCCCAGCGCTTTCTTTAGGCAAATTCTCTCTACTCCGACAACGTGTTTGGTATCACGACCTTGGAAGAGACTCCCGATGTTTGGTGATACTTTTAGAGGTAGGAACTACTGCTGATGGTGTTCTTAATATTTTCTTTGAAGGAAGTTATGAAGGCCTCAACAATGATCAAATAATAGGGTGGTCCTCTTGCCCTGGTATGGGATATTATCAATGGCTGAAAGGACCTATCAACTACATTCGAAGGGAACAAAGATCAGAGTATGTGGTAAGTACAATTTGGCATATCTTGGACTTCCTCAACATATAATCACCGCTCTTCATGGAACTCATCCCTAGAAAGGGGGATAATGTCACGGACATAAGATTTACTCCAATAAATTATCTAAATAATATAGACCAATAGAAGTAGGTAAAATAAGTTGATTTAATAATATCTAATAGAAAAGCTTCCTACAAGCTTCATAGACGCTTAATCATCTTTATATATGTCTATAGGTGATTGGTAGGTTAAAAACTTGGTCAACAAGCTAGTCACATGGCACACATGTTGGTAGCTTGTGGAACAAGCTAGCCATATATCACACATGTTGGTAGCTTGCGGCACAAGCCAAGTAGGTGGCGCACATGTAGGAAACTTGTCGTGCAAGTTTGACAAGTGTCTTGCAAATTAGACACTTGTATGAGGTCTTATAGAATACCACCATGTAGCTCTTAGTTAGATAGTATTTATAGAGGCAAGAGTGAAGCCCTCTTCACTCTTGTCAAGTCCTTTCCTAATTCTAGTCTAGTTTCAAGAGTCTTCATATTTCTAATCTTTGACAATAGCCATTTCAGTTTTCTTTGAATATATATACTTTCTTATTCTCATTTTGTGACTTTTCTTTGATACAATTTCTATTAGATTATGCATCTTTTTTTAGTTCATGTCCTTGACACATATGTTACATAAAAGTACAAATTCTTTGATGGGCTTTTATATTTGAAGCCACCAAAAATCTCAAGAAAATAATTTTAATATCTTATTTAATCTAAAACATCTAATTATATAAAAGTCATTGTATGCTTATAAAATACAAAGACAAATTGGTTCTTTTGGAATATATTAATGTTCTTCAAAGTAAAGAATATCATTTTTAAACTTAAATTTATTAGGATCATTTTAAAAGTTGTTGGCACATTGTTTAACATAAAAATAAGAGGGTCTATAGCTATTGTTGTATAAATTTAATAAAGAAGTGAAGAATTTATTAGAATTGATATAGTCATTGCTCAAAGACAAACATGGTTAGGTTTTAAGAGTGTTATCTATTATTAATTGTATGTTACTTCTCTCTCTTGTATGAGCACTTAAATAAAGAATCAAACAATCTTTACTAATTTTTGAATTAATAGGTGATATTGAAATGAACACAAGATAAAGACATATTCCAACGGGCCTTGCAGCAATTTAAAATACAAGCCAACATAAATTACTTAAGGTTTTTGTGATCTATATAAATAATTACTAGATGTGAAGTGTCTTCAAGCAAATGGTGCCATTTTAAAAAAAAATCTACAATAGAAAGAAATTCTTTATTATAGATTTTATAATTAATTTTTATAGCTATGAATTTTTTGGTATAATGCAATTAGATGAAGTTTCTTTTCTTCTCTTGGTTGTAACAAGACTACTTCTAAAACAAAGTTTGAAGTATTGATTTCCATAAAAAATAGTTTGATAAAATTTAGATGAGCAAAGATGGATGTTGTAATAAAGGCTGTTTTTAAGCTTTAAATTTTTTTTTATTTTTGAGTTTTATTTGAATTTATCTTTGTATATTAGCCATATAAATGGAGCTACTATTTGAAAATAATTCTTAATAAAAATCTTATTGAAGTTTATATATCTAAAAAAATATTGAACATCATCTATCAATTTTAGAATTGTTCAATTACTATTGGCCTTAATCTTCTTTGGATCCATCAATAAATCTTTGTTAGAAATAATATAATCAAGAAACTCTACCTACAATTCATAAAGTATATATTTTTCCAACTTGATATTTAATCTAGTATCTCAAAGTTTTTGTAAAATAAGACAAATATTTAATTCATACTCTTTTAGTATTTTTGAATAAATCAAAATGTTGTCTAAATAAAAAAATAATATAATAATTAAAATATATATAAAATATATTATTTATCAAATATTAAATAATTGTTGGAGCATTTGGAAGTCCAAATAGCATGACATTGTATTCAAAATATCTATACCTTATATAAAATACAATCTTCTATTTGTTTCTTTTTTGAATGCATACTAAATTAAGACTCATCAAAAATCTTTTTTTGTATAAATCTTTACTTATCCTAATCTATGAATAAGTCTAAATATCAATGGTAATAGAAAATAGTTCTTTAGTACCACTTTATTTAGACTATTATAGTCAACACACATTCGTAAGGATCTATCTTTCTTTTTAATAAAAAGTATTGAAGCACTATTATGAGACTTTGAATATTGTATAAAGTTCTTTGATATATTTTCAATGCAACAAGTTCATTTTGTGATAAATTATAGATAATATCAAATAGTGGTTGAATCCCATTTTAAAGATCCATAGCTTAGTTACAAAGACAATTATTTAATAAGCTATCCAAATTCTTTTTTTCAAACATATCTTTAAAATCCTTATAACATTCTAGAATGATTGTTGATATAGTTACTATTTCAAATGTTGGAATTGTGTAAATAGCAAAAGAAGAGCCTTATTTTGTCACCCTTATAAATACTCTTTCTCTAATAAATAAAGGTTTTATAGCTTTAAGCTTTTAAATTATATCAGATCTTATAATAGGTTTTGTACAAATAGACTCTTTTATAAGCAATATTATTTTATGAAATGTCTAGTCTATATGTGGATTATACCTTTCAAGCCAAGAAAGTCCAAATATGATTGGATTAGATAAATATTTAATAATATTAAATACAATTTGACTACTATGATTTTTTATTATAAATTTTAATAAAATTATTTTATAAATAATATCTCCAAATAACAAAGACTGACTATCTTATAACTTTTATATAGATTGATTTGGATTTTTTAATCTTAAGAATTTTATGATTTTTTGAAAAAAATTCGTCCATAAAATTAGCAAAGAATTTTAAATTTTAAAAAACAAAGGTTTTGAATTTTTGAAAATTTGAATAGTTAATATGATAAAGTAATAAGAAAGATTGGTAGATAATATAAGACATGTTTTGTCTTGAGAAGTAGAAGAATCTAATTGCATGGTCCTTATTATAATTGGATTTTTTTTTTTTTAACAATACATTTATTAATATGGCTAGACTTCTCATTTGATGGATATATTGGCATTTCTTAAGACAATTGTCAAGATTATAGCCAATTTTTTCACAATATAAGTACAAATCTTGGTTCTTTTTTCATTTTTTTTATTATTTGAAAAGAAATTTATAATAAATTGCATCAATTTGTATATCTTTTATCATTGAATGATTGTTAGAATTGGATGATGTAGAAGTTGCTAAATAATTGATATATAATTATAGTATATCTAACGAATATTTATTTTGTCAACATTGAAACAATCAATTGTTATACCTTACAACTTCACAAATTACTTCATTAAAAATTTGAAGATTAAACATAGACAATAATAGATCCTTTATATCATCTTGTAATCACTAATAAAATTGATTCATCAATATGTCTTTATCTCAATTAATATCACATGCTAATTGTCAAAATTTTGAAGCATAAATAAATGTAGAATATGTTCTTTATTAAATGACTTGAATTTTATCATTGAGTTGTAATGTATCTTATCATGTTTGCTAAATATTTTTGCAAATGCCACCAAAAATATTTTAAAGTTATGCAATTTGATAGAATTCATCTCAAACAATAGAAAAAATGAAGACAAAGCTTGATTTAAAAGCAAGGTTTCAACCATATGAACATGAGATGCTTCTATAGAATATTGATGAGGTTGAGATAATATAATTAGCTGTACTTGATTTACAAAGCCACAAAACTTTGAACAAGTTCTATCAAAATTCTCTAGAAAGTTAATTCTTAATTTTTTTTAATTGTTGATATTGAATTGCTATCTTGAATACATACATCTTTCAATGAAGTAGACTTTGGTGATAGTATTTCTAAGATGAATTGTGGTAGCAATTGTGATAGTTGTGCTCTTTAGCCATTATGTATGGTCATATAAAGTTCTTCATTTTTCTTATATAAGATTTTATCTTAACTCTCAATGCTTTGAGAGTATTTATAATTGAATCTAATTTAATTTTTTAAAAATCTATCATATTGAATTTATCACTTCTTGTCTTAAAAATAAAACAAAATAAAATAGATATATTTAATTTGTGATAAAAAATAAAGATTAAAAAAAATAAAGAACTATTAAGAACATACACTTTAAAGGTTCACAAAATCTTCTAGAACATTCTAGAAGCTTTTTGAGTTAGTAAAAATTGGTTGAAAAGCTTCCTAATGGATAAAAGCAGCTCAAGAAGTTTCTTAGTTAGTGCTGTTGTGGTAGAGAGAATTTGCCTCAATAAAGCGCTAGGCTTTTGGCTGCCACTAATTACTCAAGCAAGATCCAAGTATAATAAAACCTCCAAATTTATATAAAATATTTCTTCATAGGACTATTACATCCTATACATAAATTTTATTTCACAAAAACACTCAAACTATAACAAAATACTCTAAACCCTCATTCATCCATAGGAGGGGAAGTTTTCCCAAACTTCATCAATCTATAACTCTTAATCTAATTGTTCAAATTTACTAAAATTTCACATGAAGTATTGATATACTCTTAACAACTAGCACAACAAGTTTCAACTGTTGATTGTTTATTGATCTTTAGATAATGTAAAAACTCTAACAATAGTTTCAAACCCTTGTTTACAAATACTTGTGTACTAAATTCTTCATATCTCACAAATCCAATGTCCAAATGCTATGAAACTCTAATGTATAGTTTTTTAATACAAAGATTCACCTTCTAAGAAATTTTTAGACAAAAATTCATCCAAAAACTCAAGATATGGCAAAACCCATCACTATGAATAAAACAGCCTATTTACTGCCTTGGAATTCGATCTGCTATCTTTGACTCTCAATAACTCTTTCTTCAAAACTCCAAATATAGTAATTCTTCCTCATCAAATGTAGATCTTAAAACCCCCTCTCCAACCGTACCTTGCAATCTCCAAAAGCTTCCATATAACTCCTCCAATCCTCAAAAATGTGACAGTAGATACAAATTGCACACCTTAACTTCAAGCACCTACTTCTCCCTCATAAAAACTCCAAATCTCTCAATTTTTACACCAAAATTGTAGTCCAAAAAACAAGCTTTTTAACTCTAGTCTTTGATTTTAAAATGACCTCCTTGAAGTTGCCGAAATCCTTATTCTTGTTGTAGGCAGTCTCCTCAAAGCCTATTGGGCATGACCATTGACCAATAGGAATGAAGAACTTCACCCCTTGTCTTCATTCATCCTCACTTTGTCTTCATCCTTCCAAATAGGCCTCTTAATAGTTTAATTCTTCTTCTCTGGACTCCAATTGCCACTCAAGGCTTTATACTAAATATTTAGGTTCTATATAATTTAAAAGCCATAACAAAACTAAGTAAAAATCTAAAATAAATTTTCTAACACCAACCCCTTTTAATTTACTTTACTAATCATTCTAATACATATTTAAACCTATAAATATATTATATATTTTGAATGGATTTTACATACTATAAGCAATTACAATACAATAGCGCAAGGAGCTCAAGAAGCTTCCCAATTAGTGGAAGGAGTTCAAGAAGCTTCCCAATTAATGGAAGGAATTCAAGAAGCTTCCTAGTTGGTAGAAGTTACTCAAGAAGCTTTTTAGTTTGATAGAAGCCACTCAAGAAGAATCCTAGATAGGAATATATATAAGGGGCAAGGCTAAAGAATTATTTAATCTTGACAACGCATCTCTTGGAGTTCTAGCTCACCTTTCTTGTTGTTGTTTGTGTATTCATCTGATTAATCTAAGTTCTTATTAGTTCTTTTAGAAACCTTCTCCTAGTTTAAATCTCTTGTTTTGTATTCTTGTGTCCTTGATATTTTGTCGAGATTGACCTTATCTTCAATATTAGAGATGGATCCTTCTTATTAAAGAGTGGATTACCACTCTACTCAAAGGTATACCAATATTTAAAGATTGCAGATTATCCTCTTCTAAATTGATATTTTTTTCATTACAATATTGGAATTTTGTCCCTCTTGTGAAAGAATAGATCATTCCTCTCTTTGAAGATCTTAAAGCGTTTCAGAGGTTGCGGATTACCTTCCTCTAAATTGATATTATCTTCTTAAAAATTCCTTTCTTCTTTCTCTTAGAATGGTTGGAAGTCAAGACATTAATATGACCAAATCTTCTATGTCCAAGTTAGATGCCATTATAAGTGCTCTTATTACTTTATCTGTTAAGACTGTGGAGATTAAAGGGATTATTGCAAAACTTTGTAACGATACAACATCCAGAGTACTACAATCTAGACTGTATCTACCTCCAACTTTTATTCTTGAGGATGCAATATTACCTATGTTATGCTAGGAAAATCCACTTGTTCAACAACATAAGGAGCCTCAAATTAATCTTTGAAAAAAATATGATGGTACGCGTTCAAAGTTCTAAAGGTTTGTCAATGAAATTTAATTAATAATGGTCTTATAACCTGATATTTATCCAACAAAAGAATCATGGTTTCTTCTGTCGGATTGGTTGGCACCTTACTTATAGAATAAGCATTATCATGGTTTGTTCCCTTGTTTGAAAAAAGATCACTAATTTTGAATAACTTAAAAGTTTTCATAGAAGCATTTGTGGAAGCATTTGAAGAATATAATAAGACTCATTAAACAACAACTAAGATTGAAGTATTATATTAAGGAGTGTATTTTATATCAGTCTATGTATCTAATTTTAGATAATTAGTATGCGATATCAATTGGAATAAAAATATTGTAATGAACCAATTTTATTAGGGATTAAGAGATAATGTGAAAGATTTGTTATTGTTGCTTTCGGATCCACAATTGCTCAATGAAGCTATTAGCTAGGTCGTAAAATGTGATAACTAATTATTTCAATATTGATAAGATCAACTTTCATAGGCTTCAATAAGACAATATGCAATCCAACATTCTTGTGTTACATCAATAAGTATTTTGAATTCACACTCAAAAGTAGAAGATAGGTAATTTGATGGAGTATGATTTAAACCTCTTAGTCTACAAAAAAAAAAAAAAAAAAAAAAATGTAAGATAGAAAAAGGTCTATACCTGTATTATAGCAAGGAAGACTATAAGGTTGGCAATTATTCAAAGGAGAAAAATTGATACATTATCAAAACCAAGAGTGCAATGATTCAGGAAAATGATAATGTTCAGCTATAGTAGGGATTGTATGGTTGGATAATCCAATACTATGAAACTATTCAAGTTCCTCTTTTTGTACTCAATTTGCATGTTATTTTATAATTTCTTTTGTATTTTGGCTCTCAGAAGCTTCAGACAACTGCTTTGTTAAATTTGGGGGCATCTATTTGTTTTGTAGATGAGGCATTTATTAAGCTTTATAAAATTTATCTATTACAAAAATCTAAACCTATTCATGTAGAGATAATAGATGGACGATCTTTATCCTCTGATACTGTCACCTATGAAACCATGCCAACTATAGAAGTATTGTTCAAAGATCATAGAAGCCAAATTATGTTCAATATTATTAAGATTTCTTCAAATCATGTTATTCTTGGATTGTCTTGGTTGTAAAAGCATAATCCATCTATAGATTGGAAGTTGCAAAGATTAATATTTCTAATAGAGATTCCTAAAAATAAACTTTATAAAAAGCTACAAATTGGTAAATCTTTATTTGTTGGAGCAAGGGCTTTTATAAGATTGACCAAAGAAGGTACACCATTTGTTATTTTTGCAACTCCAATCAAAGAAGATATGAATTCATCAGCAAGTATTCTAGAGTAATATGACAAATTTAAAGATGTTTTTCAAAAGAAGAATGTTGATATATTATCAGAGCACTGATCATATGATTATGCTATAGATCTTTAAGAAGGAATACAACCACCTTTTGGCCCAATCTATAATCTTTTCAAAAATGAGCTTTTGGTATTGAACAATTATATTGATGTAAATTTTGCAAAGAACTTTATCAAACATTCAAGGTACCTAGCAAGTGCACTTATATATTTTGTGAAGAAAAAGGATGGTTCCTTGTATATGTGCGTCAATTATCGAGAATTGAATAAGATAATAGTGAAAAATCATTATCCACTATCGTTAATTTCAGAACTTTTGGAATAACTTAGCAAAGCCAAGATCTATATTAAGATAGATCTTTGTGGAACATACAACCTGGTATAGATTAAGGAAGGAGATGAATGGAAGATCACATTTTGGATAAAATATAGACATTTTGAATAAAATATCATGCCTTTTGGACTAACAAATGCACCCGCTATCTTTCAGCACTTAATAAATAATATCTTTTGAGAACACTTAAACAAGTTCATCGTGATTTATCTTGATGACATCTTGATCTATTCAAAAAATCTGAAAAAATATGAGGGGCATATCAAATTAGTATTATAAAAGCTGCGAGATACAAGTTCTATGCCAAATTAAAAAAATATACATTTCATCAATCTAAGATGGAATTTTTGGAATACATTATATCTACTGAGGATTTAACAATGGATCCTAAAAAGATAGAGGTGATTATGCAATGGACCATTCCAAAGACTGTGAGAGATGTATAATGTTTCCTTGGATTTGCTAACTTCTATAGAATCTTCATCAAAAATTACTCTCAAGTTGCCACCATTCTCACTCGATTGATATGTAAAAATAAGTTAAAATGAAGGCCTCAAGCGGAAAAGGCATTCTAAGACCTCAAGATGGTATTTATTATAGTCCTAATAGTAATGCATCCAAACTTTATAAAGGCATTTTATATGGAGATTGGTACTTTGGATTTTGCACTAATGGCCATACTTTCACAAATGGATATAGACAAAAAATTCCATCTTGTTACATTTTATACTTGAAACTTTTCTATTGCCAAAATTAATTATAAAATTTACAATAAGAAGCTTTTTGCTATTATGGATTCTTTTTAAAAATGGCATTATTTTCTTGAAAGAACAATATATCCTGTGACTATATATACAAATAAAAAGACTTTAGAATATTTTATATCACCTTGGATTTTTAATTGCCACCAAGCTCGATGGAATATGTCACTATCTTGATTTAACCTTATTAACACTTATTGCCTTGGAAAGCAACAAGGATTATTTGATGCTCTATTGAGTAGATCATATCTTGCACTAAGGATAGGAAAGGCAGGGTTTGATTGACAATATACAACTTTGTTAAAACTGGAGGTTTTTTTCTCCTTTGTGCTACTATTCTATTGATGCCTATCGATTCTAATTTCTTCAATTACATATACAATACAACCACTAAAGATGCTTTGGCCCTTGATGTCAAGTATTGTTTGAAAAAAAATGCTGATAAGTTCAAATTTGAAAAAGACCTTATATACTTTGAAGAATATTTCTATATCCCAAAAGGTATTAAAGAAAGCAAAGCTTGAAGCCACAACTCTTAGCATCAGCAAGATTGTATATAAAGAGAAGTGTGGAGTAAGATGTTTTCTCACTTCCAACACCCATTACTTATAGGTGGTGGTTGCTGCCCTTAACGACAACATCCATTTTTTCACTTTTACATTCATCAAAAGATATACCAAGTATATCTTTTGGCATCTTATCTTCTATATGGATATACCTTTAGCATATCTAATATGCTCTTAGGATCCTTTGACATCTCACCTACCTCAAGTATATCCTAAGGCATCTACTCTATACTCTTACCTAGTCTCTAAATATTTCTTAGGATATCTTTTATTCCTTTGACCTTGTCTCGTGGCCCTTGGCTTTGTCCCTTGTTTATAGGATGACCTTTCCAATCACCAAGAGACAATCCTTTGACCATTAGCAACCTACCTAAGGTAATATCCATTACTTGGTAACTTCTTCTACTATTATCTATTTACCTTGACATATCTTAATACTACTACTTTGCTATTAGTCAAAGGCTTTTCAAGCCTATTGCCTTTATCAACTTAAGATGTCTATCCTTTATTAATGCATTTGTAAGCATATCAACAAACATCTCTTTTGTAGCACAATATTTCATACCTATTATGCCATTTTCAATCTTCTCTCGTATGAAATGATGTTGAACATCAATGTGCTTGGTTCTTGAATGGTGCTTTGGATTTTTGGCAAATGCAAGACATCCTTGATTGTCACATATTATTGGAATTGTTTCAATTTGCACTAATTCAATGTCTTCTAAGAGTTGCCTTAATCAACAAGCCTCCATTGCACAATGACTTGCTGCCATGTACTCAGCCTCTATGGTTGATCTTGCAATGGTAGGTTGTGTCTTACAATTTCAAGAAATAGTTCCCCCTTCAATAAAGAATACATATCCTATTGTGGATCTTCTATCATTTGCATCTCTAATCCAATCCGCATCACAATATCCTTGCAAGTCAATATTCTTACCACTAAGGCACAATTTGAAGTCCTTTGTACCTTTTAAATACCTCAATATCTTTTTTTACCGTTGTCCAATGTAAAGGTCCAGCCTTACACATGTGTTGGCTCATAACACTCACCACATATGCAAGATCCACTCTTGTAGCCACCATTGCATACATAAGTGAGCCAACTGCTGCCTTGTATAGAATATTTTGCATCTCACTTTTAACTTGGACAAATTCCTCATCCGTGAGCTTCATCAACTTCAAATTGGCCTCCAAAGGTGTTCAAATGGGCTTGCACTCCTCCATATTGAATTGTTTCAACACTTCTTTAATGTACTTACTTTGGCTCATTGTAATGGTCTTATTGCCACGATCTCTTACAAACTCCACTCCTAAGCAATAGTGCAGCTCTCCCAAGTTACTCATTTCATACTTTTTTTCTAATATGGCCTTCATCCAGTTCATCTTCTCCATATTGTTAGCCAAGATGATCAAATTATCAACATAGAAAATTACAATCAACAAGAACTCTTTAGATTACATCACATACAATGAGTGATTAGCCTCACTCCTCACAAAATCTTCATTGACAAAAAATGTATCAATATGTTGGTACCATGTTCTTGGTGATTGCTTCAACCCATACAAAGATTTCTTCAATTTGCACACAAGGTGTTCTTTGCCTTGTTGTACAAATCCTTGAGGTTGATCCATGTAGATGTCTTCTTGCAATTCTCCATTCAAAAAGATTGTCTTCACATCCATTTGGTGTATTTCTAAGTCCATTGATGTCCCAATGGCTACAATAGTCCTAATGGTGGTGAATTTGGCAACGGGTGCATAAGTTTTATTGAAATCAACACTAGCAACTTGTGAATATCCTTTGGCAAGTAATCTTGCCTTGTGCCTCACCACCACATCCATTGCATCTCTTTTAGTCCTAAACACCTATTTACAACCAAGACTAGATCGATTTGGTGGAAGAAAAGCCAATTCCCATGTACCATTGTCTATGAGAGATTGGTATTCTTCTTCCATAGCCTTCTCCCACTTGATTGCATCTTGGGACTTTAAAGCATCACACAAAGACAACGGATTGGCAAGAAGAGTCACATTTGTATGTTCTTCACTTACTTGAGGAAAGATGTGGTTCTTCCACCATTTACCAAGTGGTCTTCTTTTTTCTTAAAGGATATTTTCTTTCATTTGAAGAAGAAGATTTACCTTGCTCTTTTCTAACCTTCTTTTCTCTTACAACTTGTCTTTTCTCATTCAAAGGTTGATACTTCTCAACATCATCATCATCATCATCTTCAATACTTTCATTTCTTTCATTTCTGGTTTTAGCAATTGTAGAAATCTTCATTTTTTCAATCTTCTTCTCATCTTCAATCACATCTCCACCATCTTCATCATCTTCATTGTCTTTATTGTCTTTCTTTGCTAAATTTAAAGATGTGTCTATAAACACACCATTACTCCCACTTGGACACATCTCTAAGTGCTCACAAGCACTCTTATGCTCCAAAAACTCTACATCACGACTTTTGATGATCTTTTTAGTATCCAAACACATTAGCCTATATGCCTTGGTACCTTCACAATATCCCAAAAATACACACTTTGTACCTTTTGCATCAAGCTTGTACCTCATACAATCCAGTGTTTTTGTATATGCAATGCATCCAAAAGTCCTCATATATAAAATACAAGGTTGTCTTTCACTCCAAACCTCTTGTGGTGTCATTGATGCAAGGACATTTGTTGGACACCTATTCCTTGTATATATGGTGTCGTGATGTAACGTGACTATTAGGTGAAAGAGTGTGGACATAGTATATTATAGAAGATCTTAGTTCAAAATATTGTAGCAAATTATCTTAGAAAAATAGATAATAGTAAAAAGGGAGTAAAGCTAATGAGTATTAATACTGCCTTTTTTACAAATGAGCTTCTATTTATTTTGTAGAGCCATAAGTAAGGCAAAATAAAATAAATTGAGAAATAAAATAATATAGGCATATATAAGAGGAAATTAAGAAGAGGTTTCAGAAAACTTTACCACAAAAATCTCAAAATAGATACCCGGAAAGGACTAGTTATGGGCTGGGGTTGAAATTAGACCCTGAGGCACAAAACCGCATGCCTACCGCAGATCCACGAGGTTTTTGTAGATCGGAGATTGGGATTAGGGATTGGACTTGAAGGATTTTTTATATGAGTTGGTTTCAAGTGATTTGAATAAGAAATGACTTTGTAATAGCTTTGCAAAGTCAGGTTTATTTTGGGCAACTTGGAATTTTGTGACATAAAATAGGATTGATGTTTTAGGCAATTCTAGACGTTTTGTAGCAGATCCACAACTGAAAATACGTGGATTTTTGGATATTATTGTTGTTAATGTGTGCTACAAATTCGAGCTGAATCTAACAGTTTAGTTGTACGTAATTGGGATTTAAGTGGGTCAAGGTCTCAGAAACTAAGTTTTAAGGGTTAGTTAGGATTTTTGAGATCTTGAACAACTTGCCAATTGAATTGGAGTAATTTTTATTTGTGTGGATAGTAGATTTGTTTTTCTATACATATAAGTGATTTGAGACTAATTGAATGGTAAAGAAGGGAGAAATCAACACTAGAAGATCAGCATTAAGGTTGGAGAAGGAGGCTGGCCAGCACTCAAGAAGTTTTTAGGATTTTTCTTCCATTTGGTAAATTCAATTTCCTTCAAATTTGCTATGCTTGTTTTTGACTAAGAGATTGAAAGGTATACAAAGTTTTAATTAAGATCAATGATCTAATTAATAGATATTGAGGTTCTAATTTTTCTTAGGATTGATTTGAATTGGTTAGAATTTGGTTTAAGATTTGATAAGGATTTGATTTAGGATTTAGTGTTTGTTTAGGGTTTGATTTAGGATTTAGGATTTGTTAAGAATTTGATTTAGGATTTAGGATTTATTTAGGGTTTGATTTAAGATTTGATTTAAGATTTTAGGATTTGATTAGGATTAGAATTTGATCAAAGTTTGACTTAGGATTTAATTTAGGTTTTGACTTAGGATTTGATCTAGGATTTGACTTAGGATTTGACTTAGGTTTTGACTAAGATTTGATTTAGGATTTGACTTAGGATTTGACTTAGGATTTGACTTAGGTTTTGACCAGGATTTGACTTAGGGTTTGATTTAGGTTTTGACTTAGAATTTGACTTAGGATTTGATTTAGATTTTGACTAGGGTTTGACTAGGATTTGACTTAGGTTTTGACTTAGGTTTTGACCAAGGTTTGATTTAGGATTTGACTTAGGTTTTGATTTAGGATTTAACTAGGGTTTGACTAGGGTTTGAACAAAGTATGACTTAGGATTTTAAGATTTTTATTTTTACTATTTTTTAAATTTAATATTTTATATATTATTTTTTTATAATTAATGTATGATTCATTTACTCTTTTTTTGTAATTTCTTTAAGATTGGATCAAAGTTTAATTAATATTGTTAAGGTTTGAAAGAAGTTGTTTAAGATTCTATTAGAGTTGTAAGGATCTTGTTGTTATGTATTTCCTTTTAATCTTCCACAGCCGGATGCCCGAAGCATTCTTGAGCAAAATTGCACGTATTATGACAATGGCATTTACCACAGCTTTTGCCCAAAACTCATAACTAAGGTTTTGAACATGAAGCATGCTCCTTGCCATCTCTACAATGATTCTATTTGCCTTTTCAGCAATACCATTTTGTTGTGGAGTGTATGGAGTTGTGGTTTGTCTAACACTTCCTTCATTCTTCAAATAAATATCAAATTGCTTAGACATGTACTCACCTCCATTGTTCGTCCGCAACACCTTGATCTTGCATTCACTTTGTTTCTCAACAAGTGCTTTGAACTCCTTAAACTTCTAAAAGCATTCTCTTTTGGCTTTAAGAATGTAAATCCAAATCTTTCTTGAAAAGTCATCAATGAAAGTGAGGAAGTACTTTGCTCTTCTAATACTTGTGGTCTTCATAGGTCTACATACATCAGAATAGACAATCTCCAATAACTTTGTAGTACGTGTTGCTACACCACTTGGAAATGAAGCCCTTTATTATTTGCCTTGTATGCAACCTTCACATGCAAGTTGCATTGCATTTTGACTTGTTTTGCCAAGGTCTAAACCACTTACCATAGACTTGAGTTGTATCATGCTCTTCATATTCAAATGGCCAAGGCGACAATGCCATATGTTCAACTTGTCTTCATTGGATGTAAACTCAGCAAATGCGGCTACTTCTACTCCATTTACCTTCTTGCAATTGAGGTAGTAAAAATTTCCCTCTCTAGAGCCTTTGGCAACCATGTTTCCACTTAAGGTTCTTACAAAACATCCATTCATGTTGAATTGAACCATAAAACCTCCCATTACAAGTTTACTCACCAAAAGTAGATTTTGCTTCATCTTTGGTACATGGACGACGTCTTTAAATCTGATCTTATTGATTTGTCCATTCACCACCACTTTCACCATAATGGATCCAATTCCAATGGCTTCACATGTACCACTATCTGCCAAGACCACATTTGATGCTGGAATTGCCTCATAAGTATCAAATGAACACTTATAAGGTGTTATATGCTTGGAACACCCTGAATCTACAATCCATCTTGCCATGGCAGCCATAGAGGTTCCATTTGATGCCATGAATACATAAGCTTGTCCTCCAAACTCATGTTGCATGCTATTTGCATTCTCCCTTTCCATATTTTTGTTTTTGTAACAATTTCGAGCACAATGTCCTACTTTGCCACAAATGAAGCAAGTTTTGACATTACTTCGTTGGCTTGAGTAGTTGCCTCTACCTTAATGTGAATAGAGTGTTGCATCTTCATCTTGATACTCCTTTTCTTTCTTCTTGGTCACTTCATGGATAAGTCTTATCGTGACATAGTCCATAGTAAGTTGCTTTAAGTGAATAGATTCCAAAGTTACAATAAGGTAGTTGTAAGCCTCTAGCAAGCTCATAAGTAGAATCATAACAACATCAGCTTCTTCTAAGGGCTTGTCTACAATTGCAAGTTGATTTGCAAGTGCCTTCATCTTGTTGATGTGTGCCATAAGGTCTTCACCTTCTTCCATCTTGCAAGTAAAGAACTTCTTCCTTGTGTAGATGATGTTGGATAAGTTTTTGCTCTGATAGATGTTGCAAAGAATCTTCTATACTTCCGCTGGTCCTTTGCAAGAAATAATGTGGGAAAAATTGGCTTCATCAACATTGGTTGCAATCAACCCAAAAGCCTTCTTTTCATGACGTTTGTACTCCTTCTTCTTCTTCATATCAGCATCCATGCTTGGAGACTCTTCACTTTCATCTACAATATTCCAAAGATCTAAAGAGGCCAATAAAAGTTCCATTTTTACCTTTCAATGGTAAAAAATTTCACCTCTAAACTTCTCAATTGCTCTCAAGCCTTCACCCTCACTTGAAGCCATATCTAAGGAAGAAATGTGTCAAAGAAGATGAAGAGAAGTAGTCCTAAAGCTCTCAAAATCAACAAAAAGGTGTTGCTGCCTTACAAACCCAGAATGCTCTCTTTGTAAATAAAGTAGTGATTTCACTCTCAAAACACTCTCAACTTCACTTCTAAGGCTTCTTAGAAGTTTTATAAGGCATATACATGTCTCAAATCTGATGTTCCACTCTCATATCACTTTAATGCTCACAAATCACCTCTAAGCACTATAAGAGGTCTTTTAAGCACCTTAAGTTTCTTTAACAAAAGAAACTACAAAGTTAGTCCACCAAAGATATAACTTCAGCAACAAACACAATACTAGTGTTTTATAACATCATTTTAAGATGTAAATGAAATTCCAAATCCAAAATGTACTTAATAATAAGTAAGAGTAAAATAAGATCTAGATCTAGATCTGAATTTCAAAATTAGAAGAATCTAAACCTCAACATCAGCAACAATAATATGATCAATTCTACACATCAACAAAGACTTCAAAGTACTTCAAAACTCACAAGTGAAGGTGAATGGGCCCATAACCTATTGAAGAAAGCAAAGTTTGAACCCACAACTCTTAGCATTAGCAAGATTGTATACAAAGAGAAGTGTGGAGTAAGATGTTTTCTCACTTCCAACACCCATTACTTATATGTGGTGGTTGCTGCCCGTAACGACAACATCCATCCTTTCACTTTTACATTCATCAAAAGATATATAAAATATATCCTTTGACATCTTATCTTCCATATGGATATGCCTTTAGCATATCTAATATGCTCTTAGGATCCTTTGGCATCTCACCTTCCTCAAATATATTCTAAGTCATCTACTCTATATTCTTATCTAGTCTTCGAATATTCTCTAGGATATCCTTTATTCCTTTGACTTTGTCTCGTGGCCCTTAGTTTTGTCCCTTGTTTATAGGATGACCTTCCCAATCACCAAGAGACAACCCTTTGACCATTAGCAACCTACCTGAGGTAATATCTATTATTTGATAACTTCTTCTACTATTATCTATTTACATTGATATATCTTAATAAAAGGACCAATACAACTACATGTTCTTCAATCTCGCCATGAGATTTTATAAGACCTTGGAACTTATTTTTCAAGATTTTTAATGGCCTCAAATGTGAAAGGCAGTGAACAACTTTATGCTTTCTTGCAACATCTGTTTAAGGTTAAAAAATCCTCGACATCACTTTTATAGATTCTTACAACCCTTGCTTGTTTTAAATGGTCATGGTCCTCTATCTTGATGGATTTCATCATAAATCTACTGCCACCTAATTCATTGAACAATATCTTTGTAGTAGTTGATTGACTTACAAAAATGGCTCATTTTATTCTTTACAAAAAGATTGCATGTAGTGAAGAAATGGCAAGGCTCTTTCTTGACAATATATATTAATATCATGGCCTATCAGATGATATTGTATCCAATTGAGGATCCCAATTCATATCTAAGTTCTGGAAATATCTTTTTGAAATAGAAGGTGGATATTAGATTTTTTTCAACTTTCTATCTTCAAATTAATAGCCAAGCAGAACAAATTAACCAAATTTTGGAATAGTATTTATAATATAGTATTAATTATTAATAAGATAATTAGATCTCATATCTATCATTAATAAAATTTATAAAAAATAATATTTTTCATGTTTCAACTCAACAAACACTATTTTATTCCAACTATGGATATCATCCAAAGCTTGATCTGTGGAGTACGCCAAAGAAGAATAATCCAATAGCTAAAGAATTTACAAAGTAGCTATCACAACACCAAACAACCTTGAAGCTTTAATTATAAGCAATTCAAGATGCTTACAAGGCATCTGCAAATAAATTTAAAAATCAACCATCTACTTTTCATATTGGAAATAAAGTATGGCTTCTTTGACGGAATATCAAAACCAAGTGGCTATGCGATAAATTAGACTATTCAAAGTTGGGATCATTTTCTATCCAGAAGCAAATCAATCTAATGGCATATCGCTTGAAATTACGATCTATAATAAAGGTGCATCTAATTTTTCATGTATCTCTTTCAGAACCTTATAAAAAGTCACATATTCCAAAAAGAGTACAACAATTGCCGCCTAGCATTGAAATTGAAGACCATTAAGAATACGAGGTTGAAAAGATATTTAATTTACAATGAAGTTGGAGCAAGTTGGAATATCTTGTTCACTGGCGGGGCTATGATATTAATGAGCTCACATAGAAATCAACCAAAAATCTTGCCAATGCGCCTCAAAAGGTACAGGAATTTCATCGACTGTATCTCCACAAATCCATATGTATTTGATGATAACTTCTTAGTAAAGATTAGATTCAAGGATTATTCATAAAGAGAGAAAAAATTAAATTAAAGCCTTCATTAGTATGTAGTTGTTTGTTCTAAGATAGAATAGAGTGGTAGAAGCAAATTAGTTGTCAAGGACATACTTGTTAGAACCTTCTAGAATATTCTAGAAGTTTCTTAAAACTCTCTGAAACCTTCCAAAGTCTTCTAATATCTTCCTAGTTAGTAGAAGTTACTTGAAAAGCTCCCTAGTTGGAGGAAGCAGCTTGAGAAGCTTTCTAAGTAGGAGTATATATTGGAGTTGAGGCTGAAGAGTTCTTTAGTCTCGACAACACATCTCTTGGAGCTCTAGCTCACCTCTCTGGTGTTGTTTTTGTACTCATCTGATTAATCCAGTTCCTGCCAGTTCTTCTTGAACTTCTTGTTTAGACTTCAAGTCTATATTCTGTGTCCGTGACAGTTTGTCGAGACTACTCTCACCTTGGATATCAGAGTTAGTTCCTTCTTGTTGGAGTGTGGATTATCCCTCTTCTTGAAGGTACACTAGTATTTTAGAGGTTGCGGATTACCCTCCTCTAAACTGATATCTTTTTGTCATAATATTGGAGTCTTATTCTTCTTGGAGAGAGTGGATTATCCCTCTTTTTGAAGGTCTTAAGGCATTTTAGAGGTTGCGGAGTACCCTCTTCTAAACCAATATTTCCTCCTTGTAGAAACAATTACTTCTTTTCTCTTAGAATGGTTGGAGGTCAAGACATTAATATGAGTGAAAGTTTGGAGTCCAAGATGGACGCCATTATGAATGCTCTTGCTATGTTATCACAGAGAACTACGATGATGGAAGGAGTCTTTGCAAGACTTCATAATGATGGAGCATCCGGAATAGCACAATCTGGGCTTCATCAGCCTCGAGCTTCTGCACCAGAAGAAGCAGCTTTACTGTGGTTCAACGAGAACTATTACTTCCACAACAAAAGGAACCTCGAATTAGCCTTCCAGACAAGTTTGATGGCACACGCTCCAAGTTTTGAGGTTTCATCAATCAAATCAAGTTAATAACAGCTCTACAACCCGAACGTTATCCGACGGAGGAATCACGCGTTGGATTGGTTGGAACTTTGCTTACGGGACAAGCTCTATCGTGGTTTGCTCCTCTATTTGAAAAAGGATCATCAATTTTGAACAACTTTGAAACTTTTTTGGAGGCATTTGCAGAAGCATTTGGCGAGCATGACAAGGCTCGGTGGGCTACAACAAAAATTCAATCACTACGACAAGGGACTCGCTCTGCATCAGTCTATGCATCGGATTTCAGGCAATTGGCATGCGACATCAATTGGGATGAAGAAGCATTGATGAGCCAATTCTATTGGGGTCTAAGGGATGACGTGAAGGATTTGTTATTATCTCTTTCTGATCCACGAACGCTTAACAAAGCCATTAGCCAAGCTATAAAGTACGATAACCATCTATTTCAACGTCGCCAAGACCAACGCTCCAGATAATATACAGATCATTGCAGCGCAATTATATCGGCAAGTAGCCTAAATTCACAAGCGGAGACAAAAGACATGCAGATTGATGCAGTACGTATCAAATCCCTTACTCCAAAAGAAAAGAAGCAGCGTATGGAGAAAGGTTTGTGCTTTTATTGTGGTGGAGAAGGCCATAGAGTTGGAAACTGTTCGAAGAAACAAAATGGACACAGCATCAAGAATAGAGGTGCGTTTGTTCAAGAAAAAAAGGATGCTTAGCCACAATAGAAATTGTTGCTGTATTACGTGTTCTCTCGGTTGGGAATGCACCGGGCACTTGGCTGTAGAAGGTAAAGTAGTGTTTGCAAATATTCAAGAAATCCTAATAGGTTTCATCCATATATAAGGAATATAATTTGAGCTTCAATTCAAAAGTGTTTAAAAATACTCCTCTTAGTAAAATCAATCTTACATATACCCCAATTACCTTGTTTCCTTTATAATTAAGTAATTTTTATTTTTGTTTATAAGCCCTAACCCTAATTAGTGAGCTTCAACAAGCTATAATTTTTAATCGAACCGTCTATTTGGTGTGAAATTTTGCACACACATGCTGGTATAAGCCTTTTACATGCTCAAAAAAACTAAGTCCAATCCAACTTATAGATTGCAAGAAAACGCCCAAAAAGCACACTGATGACGCTCGGCTGCCAACTTGAAGATTGATGCAGAAATTCCAATGGTGTTTTCTCCTTCTTTCACCGTTAACTTCAGCTCAAACTTGGTGTGTAGCTCAACCTACAAGTCTTTTATTAGTAAACCAAGAATTACGTCAATCCAATTAGTGGATCTTTAGTTATCATAGAAACCCTATCCAACCCTAAACTGCCAACTTCCGACAACCCTTTGTATCAAAACTCAAATATCTCCTGATTGTATTGCTAGATTAACAAAAAAAACTTTGTATACACTTAGAACATCCAATAATCCAGACAATATCAAATTTTGAACTGTAGATGCTTCACAAATTTTATGAATCATTCATTAATGCAAGCCATCATTGTCCTATATAAAAACCCAAATCACCAATACAAATCTTGACTTTGAATAGTGATTGCTAAGTCCTTCAAAACCCTATGGTTGCAAGCTAAATGCTCTTGGAACCCTTTTCAAGCTAGCTATCCAACCCTAATTTCCGATCTTCAAATGTCCCCCTCTCTTGCCTTTGGCGGTCATTTTTATCTTTGGAGGTCAGATTTCAACCCTGTCTCATATCCGGTCTTTCCTTGGATATCAATTCAACTAAATTTAAAGATTTTTAAGTTAAATCCTATTTTCAACTTAATCTTAATACCAACCATAATAACTATTTTCTTTTTCTATCCTATTCTAATTAACTTATGGCTTTTCAAAATTAGTAAAAGAGTTTGTATAGCCTAGAAGAAAACTTTAACAACTAATTTTTATCTGTTAGCTATTAAAACAAGAAAATAATCTAAGAGGCTTCCATAACCCTTTTTTTAAGTATCTTAAATTCCTATTGAACTAAGATAATTAAGTATTAAATATAAATTGCTCTTATCTATACCTTTCACTATATAAACGTGCTGCAACACGACACCGTGCGGCTAGACAAATCAAAACTAGGTTCCTCTCTTTCTACTCAACCTGCCCGTTGTTTTACAATTCTTTTGTCTTTTGGTCCTGAAAAACTAAAAACCTTAGCCTTATTAGATTCAGGAGCATTTGCTTATTTCTTAGACCAAGAATTTGCTAAGCGTCACAAAATAAACAAGGATTTTTTGTAAGATTATGCAAGAAAGGCACACCATTAGTCATTTATACGGCTGCAATTAGTGGAGAGCAGATTTCAACAGCAAGAATACCGGAACAATACAAGGATTGTGAAGACGTGTTTCCAAAGAAAAATACTGATATGCTACCAGAACATCAACCATATGATTGTGGCCATTGTAAGTAAAGGAAGCGCCAATAAATCCGCAATGCGTCATTGCGAGGAAAACCCACCCAGACGGAGTCGGGCTGTAGCCATAAATACATTGACGAGAACCTAGCTAAGAACTTCATTTGTCATTCAAAATTGCCAATTGGGGCACCAATCTTATTTGTGAAGAAGAAGGATGGCTCACTACGGATGTGCATGGACTATCGAGGTCTCAACAAGGTGACAAAGAAGAATTGCTATTCATTGCCTTTGATCTCTAGTCTTTTGGAACAACTTGGACATGCAAAGATCTTTACAAAGATTGATCTAAGGGGAGCTTACAACTTTGTGCGAATCAAAGAAGGAGACGAATAGAAGACAACTTTTCGTACAAGGTATGGTCATTTTGAATATAATGTCATGCCATTTGGTCTTACCAATGCTTCGGCGGTTTTTCAACACATGATGAACGATATTTTTCAAGAATATCTAGACGATTTTGTTGTTATTTATCTAGATGATATCTTGATATTTTCTAAGAATGAAGAAAAGCATAAGAAGCATGTTTGTTTGGTACTTGAAAAACTACGCGAGCAAGGACTCTACGCCAAGTTGAAGAAGTGCTTATTTCACCAAACTGAGATGGAGTTTTTAGGATTTGTTGCAACTACAGAAGGCTTGAAGATGGATCCCAAGAAGGTGGAAGCAATTGTGTCCTGGGAAGTTCTAAAGACGGTTAGAGACATACAATGTTTTCTCGGCTTTGCTAACTTCTATCGGATCTTCATCAAGAATTATTCTCAAGTTGCTGCTCCACTCACTCGATTAACATGTAAAGATAAGCTGAAATGGGGACCTCTAGCAGAAAAAACATTTCAAAATCTTAAAACGGCATTTATTACGGCTCCAATCTTGGTACACCCAAACTTTGCAAAGGCTTTCTATTTGGAAACCGATGCTTTGGATTTTGCTTTAAGAGCCGTACTTTCACAGATAGGCATCGACAATAAGCTTCATCCGATTGCATTCTATTCACGGAAGTTTTCTACGGCTGAGATCAACTACGAGATTCATGATAAGGAATTCCTTGCTATAGTGGATTCTTTCCAAGAGTGGCATCACTTCCTCGAAGGAGCTGCGCATCCGGTGACCGTATATACGATCACAAGAATCTGGAATATTTCATGTCTGCTCGGAGTTCTAAACCGTCGTCAAGCTCGATGGAATATGTCGCTATCTAGATTTGACTTCGTTATTATTTATCGGCTGGAAAGCAGCAAGGACTATCCGATGCCTTATCAAGAAGATCATATCTTGCGCCAAAGATTGGAGAAGCAGTGCTTGATCAACAGTGTACGACATTATTAAAGCCAGAGCAATTCAGGATTTGTGCTGCTGTGGTGCCAATTGATGCTGACTTCCTCAACCAGGTACGTGCTGCGACCATTGAAGATTCAATAGTCCTTGATATTAAGCAGCGTATCAATGATGACAAGTTCAAGGTTGAAGGAGATCTCTTATACTTTGAGGAGCGGTTGTATATCCCAAAAGGGCAAGCACGACTTTGAGTCCTTCAATCTCGTCATGACTTTCCAGCTGCGGCACAAAATCCTTCACATTGACGAAATCCTTCACATTGACGAAATCCTTCACATTGACAAGATTCATTTGACAACATCTTTGTTGTGGTGGATCGACTTACAAAGATGGCACATTTTATCCCTTGCAAGAAGACATCGTCAAGCAAAGATACAACAAGGCTCTTCCTTGATAATGTATATCGATATCATGGTCTATCAAATGAAATCGTGTCGGATCGAGGAACCCAATTTATATCAAAGTTTTGGAGATCTTTTTTTAAGATATTGAAGGTAGACATCAAGCTTTCTTTGGCATTCCATCCTCAAACTGACGGCCAAATAGAACGAGTGAATCAAGTTTTGGAACAGTATTTACGATGCAGCATCAACTATCAGCAAGATGATTGGACTGCATATCTACCGCTAGCCGAGTTTGCATATAACAACACCCTTCATGGATCGACTCAAAAAACACCATTCTTTTCCAACTATGGGTACCATCCAAAGCTTGATCTATTGAGTCCGTCAGCAAATAACAACCCAGCAGCTGAAGGATTGGTGCAGCAGCTATCGGAGCTTCAAACCACATTGAAGCTTCAATTGCAAATTGCCCAAGAGTCTTACAAAGCATCCGCGGATAAATTTCGGAATCAGGCACCTAATTTCAAGATTGGAGATAAAATATGGCTGCTTCGACGGAATATCAAGACCAAGCGGCCATGTGATAAGTTGGACTACCGGAGATTGGGACCATTTGTTATCCAGAAGCAGATCAATCCTGTGGCGTACCGCTTAGAGTTACCAGCTGCTATGAAGGTACACCCTGTCTTTCATGTTTCTCTGTTAGAGCCTTATCGAGAATCGTCTTTTCCTGGAAGAGTGCAATGTCCGCCACCTAGTATAGAAATTGAAAACAACGAAGAATATGAGGTGGAAAGGATACTAGATTCACGGCGAAGATGGAATAAATTAGAGTACTTTGTGCATTGGAGCGGCTACGATATTAATGAAAGAACATGGGAACCGGCGAAAATCTTGCCAATGCGTCACGAAAGGTACGGAAATTCCATTGACAATATCCTAATAAACCAAAAGCTGGTCATTAACAAAGCGTGAAGATGAAGCCTTCTCTAGAGAAATGAATAGAAAAAGGATCCAGGTCTCATCAAAACATAACTTGTTATATTTCATAGTATCAAGATATCTAATATCAAGGTGTATTTAGATATGGCTAGTGAGAATGTAGATACTGTACTAGTGGTACCATCTCAACCGAGTAGCTCACGATGTCGACCTCGAAACAAAGAATTAGAAGAGCCAAGAAGATGTCAAAGAATACCAAGCAGCAAGTCACTTGTAATTGTCTTTGAAGTTGAACCAGCTCATGCAAGTAGTGGCAAAGCGATATTTTGAGGTTGTTTCCACAATGAAGATACAAAAGTTCAAGCATGGTCTCAAGTAGAAGGTATTGGTCATTATCAATGGTTATAAGGATCCATGAATCATCTGCCTCGTGAACGACAGTTGGAATATATTATAGAGACTCTGCGACAAATTTTTGATTTCCTACGTTTGTGAGTATACATCTCAAATGACTTCTCGGAGACCTCGAAGCTAGAGGAGGAGGTGATGTCAAGGACATACTTGTTAGAACCTTTTAGAACATTCTAGAAGTTTCCTAAAACTCTCTAGAACCTTCCAGAGCCTTCTAATATCTTCCTAGTGTCAAGGACATACTTGTTAGAACCTTCTAGAATATTTTAGAAGTTTCTTAGAACTCTCTAAAACCTTCCAGAGCCTTTAAATTTCCTAAGTAGAAGTTACTTGAGAAGCTCCCTAGTTGGGGAAGCTGCTTGAGAAGCTAGAGGGAGATTGGAGTCGAGACTAAAGAGTTCTTCAGTCTCGACAACACATCTCTTGGAGCTCTAGCTCACCTCTCTGGTGTTGTTTTTGTACTCATCTGATTAATCCAGTTCCTGCCAGTTCTTCTTGAACTTCTTGTTTAGACTTCAAGTCTATATTCTGTGTCCGTGACATTAGTCACTATGTCAAATCTTCAAACATTGAGAGAACAAGACTAAGAAGATTTATTTGCCACTCAAGCTTCAAACAAATCAGGTCAATTTTTACAACCTTTAATTGAACAAAATAAAGACAATACATTTCAACGCCAAGTATGACCTTGGTTGGAGCCATTATGAAGAAGATCCAACTATGCAATACTCAAGCTTTAGTAATATTGCTTGAGCTTAGAAAAGTGAATCGTTTTAGTCTTGAGATCTTGTTTAGAGGATGTTTTGAATGCCATATTAAAGATTAGATCCTTAGATGCAATATTTCAACAATTGAGATACTAGCTCAAGGCCATAAGCGATTTCTTCAAGGACCAATAGAATCTATTGTTTAAGAATGGAAAATAAAATAAAATATATAATTTCACTAGTGTAGCGTATTCTTGATTTTTTATTTATATAGTAAGTTTGAGCTCCTCTTGGAACTTGTTGCTAGAGAAGGAGGTGATGTTAGGAATATATATTTTGGAGGTTTATAAAATCTTTTAGAATATTTTAGAAGCTTTTTGAGTTAGTAAAAGTCAGTTGAGAAGTTTTCTAGTTGATTAAAGTAGCTTAAAAAGTTTCTTAGTTAGTGGAAGGAATTGAAGAAGCTTCTCAATTGGTAGAAGGTACTCAAGAAGCTTCTTAGTTTGATAGAAGCCGCTCAAGAAGAGTCCTAGACATGAGTATATACAGGGGTCAAGGCTAAAAAGTTCTTCAATCTCGACAATGCATCTCTTGGAGTTCTAGCTCACCTTTCTTGATCTTGTTCATATACTCATTTGGTTAATTTAAATTTTTGTTGTTTTCTTCTAGAAACCTTGTTCTAGTTCAAATCTCTTGTTTTATATTTTTATGGCTTTGACAAGGACAATACTAGTCTAGAAGAGAATAGTCCATAATCTTTGAAATTTTGTAATACTTCTAATTAGAGAGATAATTTACTATCTATCTAAAAAGACCAAGCTCAAATATTGTGCTATGTCAATTTTAACAACCTATCTCAGACAAGGTCAAGGAATTATGTAAGTATATAATAAAATAAAGGAATAAATGAGTCTTACTGCAAGGCAATAGAATACAAGAATAAAAATAAGATTAGAAGGTTCAAATTAGACTATAAGACATTTTTTCTTGAAATTAAAGAATTTCTCAACCTTGACACATATATATACTAAGAATTAAGAAACTTTTAAGTAGCTTCTTATAAAAGGCTTCACCTTCAAGTTATCCTAGGATGCTTTTTGAGCACCTTCTTTATTGCTTCAATATGAAGCAATTGCAAGAACCTTTTAAAACTATTAAAACTCTTCTAAAATTTCTAAAATCTTCTAAAATCTTTTTTACATAGATGTTTATGATAAATAGATGTATAAAGCTATTGTACTAAGATCAGAATTTAATGTGCATTAAATTAATTCTTTAATGAAATCTTTAATTTTTTTAAAATATAAAGAAATAGAATATTAATTTTTTTAATTAAAATTTTATTAGATAAAGATGGTTTTATATAAATGAAATCAATTTTTATTATAATCAATCTTATTAAAGTCAACTTTATATTATAACTAATTAAATTTATTAGTTCTAATTTTCACCACAAAAAAAAACATTGGATATAGTCAACTTGCATAATAAAATGTTGTCAGGGTAGAGAGAGTTTGTCTCAAGAAAGCATTGAGCTTCGGGCTGTTACTAATTTTTCAATCAAATGTCAAAATAAATAAAAACTTCATATTTATATAAAAATTTTCTTAAAAAGTGCCATTACATTATTTGCATAAGCTACAAGTTCTCTAGAATTTCCAAAATGTGGTAAAATATATTAAATCCTTCATTAATCTTAATGAGGATTTTTTCTAAATTTCAATAGAGCATATCTCTAAATTGGACTATCAAAAAGTACACAACTTTTATATAAAGTATTAATATATTCTTAACAACTACCACAACAAATTTCAACTATTGAATCATTGCCAATCTTTACATATTGCCAAAATCCTAACAATAGCTTCAAACCCTTGTTTATAAATACCTGCATATTAAATTCTTTGTATCTCACAAATTAAATATCTAAATGCTATGAAAATTTTATGTATGAATTTTTAATATAATTATTCATCTTCTTAGAAATTTTTAGATGAAAATTCATCTAAAAGCTCAAGATTTAGCAAAAATCATCACTATCAATAAAATGGTCTACTTACTGCCTTGGAATTTGATCTATTGTCTTTGACTTCCAATATCTCCTTCTTTAAGATTCCAAATATAATAATTCTTCTAAATTAGATGTAGATCTTAAAATCACCTTTCCAATTGTACCTCTTGATCTTCAAAAGTTCTTGTACAATTCCTTATATCTTCAAAAGAGTGACAATAGATATGATTTGTATATCTTAACTTCAAGCGCCTACTCCTCCCTCATAAAAACTCTAAATCTCTTAATTTGTATACCAAAATTGTAGTACAAAAAATAAGCTTTTTAATCCTAGCCTTTGATTTTCAAATGCTCTCCTTGAAGATGCTGAAATCCTTATTCTTCTTGCAAATAACCTACTCAAAGTCTATTGGGCATGATTATTGACTAATAGGAATGAAGATGCTCACCCCTTGCCTTCATTCATCTATACTTTGCCTTCATCTTTCCAAATAAGACTCTTAATAGTTTAATTTTTTATCTTTGGATGCCAATCTTCTCTCAAGGCTTTATATTAAACATTTAGGTTCTATATAATTTAAAAACTAAAATTAAAATAAATAAATAAATAATCAAAATAATTTTTTTACATAAATTTTTTTAAATACTTTATTAACTATTCTAACACATATTAGAACTTATGAACATAATATATATTTTAACTAGTTTTTACATATTGTAAGGAATTATAATATGATAATGTTATATAACCACTATCAACTATGATGTAAAAGATGTTGACTAGAACAAGTGCACTTATGTATGGTATGTATATATAGTATATATTTACTAAATATTTAATAAATCACATAATTACATATTTCAAGTGTTTTATTTTTTTTAATTAATGGCTTGACGTTGCATAATGTATAACAATCTTTAAGCAGTTGCTATGTTATTCCTATGAATTTCAAGATCATTACTTTGTTTCAAGCAACTTAAAAATATTTGATTGTCACTTACTCCATCTCTTACTCTAACCACCTGCATCTCAATATCACAATTTTCATTGTCAATGCCTTCTTCTACTCCATCTTCATTTAATTCAGCAACTACTATCAAAATCTCCTAGTTTGAAATTTCATTAATAACTACTGCATTTCCATCAACTTCAATAATATCATTTATTATCATCAAGTCATTGTCTTCTTGTTCTAGGAGCTCATTGAAAAGAAATATAATATCCATGTATACATTATAGAAATTGATTTTATCATATACATAGATATTGTTATCATCAATCATAGCTATCTTTAAAAGAAAGAAAATTCTTATGTTTTTCTAGCAATTTATAATTGTTCTTTCATTCACCTCCTTCCATATGTCTCCAAAAAATGTGATTACTTTATAAAAGTTAATCTTATATAAATGTATTGAATCTTGGTTATTTGAAAGGTTATCAAATTTAACCACAATGTATTAAAGTTATAGTTTCTTTCTTATATTACATCTTGAAATTGGCAATGATCCCAACATTACATGGCTATAGGTGAATAGTGGTATTGAATGGCAAAAAATGTACTTGGATGTGTGAAAACTCTAGCATCATTGTATTATTTTCAAAGTAAATATTAACATTATCACAAAGCAAAAGATTTTATTTTATTTTATTTTTTATTTTAAATTTTGCATCTTTTGATTGAATGAGAAAATTTGTTGAATTTATTTATGCAATTGCATTATGATGGTACTTTACTAGAAACTATCAAATATTCCATTTCTTGAAACAGTGTGGATTCTTTGATTTTTTTGTAAGAATTGAAAGGATTTTTTTTTTTTAATCCATCACTATTTACACCAAGCAATAAAGTGACACATTTCATCACTTTTTTTTTTTTTTTGTCTACGCCTTCTAGTAACAACTGCCAAAGTTTGATTTGAAAGCATGTAATAATAAAGGCTAGTTTTATCAATATTAAAGATATCACATGGTATATAAGCTTGTAGGACATAATATAACTTTTTTTGCTCTTCCTCCAACTGTTCTAGTGGAGCAATTTCTGCCTCACCATGCAAGATATAGCTTTTTAGGTTATTTCTCTTCTTAAACCTTGTAAGCCACCTAATAAAAAACTTACATAAGTCTTTGTCAATTCCTAGTCGTTTGGCAAATTCTCTTGCTTTCAGTTTAAGAATAGCATCACCAAAGTAAAGCTTTTAGCTTTTGGCATTGTGTGCCCAAATCATGAGAGATAATTGACTTGTGGCACTAAAACTTGTGAGTTAGTTCTTCTAACATTGTTTTTGGATTTTCAATCTTTTATTGGTACATGTCTTTCTTGTCCTGCATTGTCAGACAGGCTTGTGTGGCATGGTTTAAAGTTGTATTATGATTTAAAATTATATATAATTTATTAATATTGGATGTCTAGAATATATGGCATTGCAACTTTTAATACCAATGTTGCTATTGCCACCATCACTATTGTACTCAATACTAATCATGAAATGCTTTGTTGATGCTCAATATCCATGTAGATTTATTGTGATGTATACTAGATCAAGTATCTGTAACCAATTCAGTAAGATGTCGCAACAAGATCTCCTCTGTAATGGAATAAAATTAAATTAAAGCACATGTTAGTTGCAACATCAAAAAAATAAATTATGAGCCAAAGTCTATTAGTTGAAGTGATAGAAGCAAATCATTAATAGATGCTGCTTGATGCCAACAACAATATATGCATCTTCAACATCACTAGTTGATCTTCATGTAACTGTTATTTTGGTAATCATTTCAGCTTGCTCATACATGGTCTAAGAGCACATTGAATCAATTGTGGATTGGTTTTACAATAAACAAGGACATACTCACCTAGACGTAGTCAATGATGGTCTACAGAAAGTGCCCCATTCAAGTACAAGTTGTGTCTGGATGTTTTGTGGATATTCTTGGTAGTCTTGCAAGCTTTGTCAATATCATCACTTGGAGGCAAATGTGACTATCAATTGACCATTTGAAAGACTTTGCAATTAAAGCATTTGATGTACTTCTTAGATTGCCAAAGAGAAAACAAATGCTCTTATATTTAAAAAATATAATATGCAATTATATAATATACAATACACAATAAATAATATTGTCATTAATATTATTGTATATCATTATATCATTGATAACAATATCATTGTTAATATCATTATATCATCAATAACATTAATATATTGTTAATATATTGTTAATATTAACAATTCTAACTATATTGTTATAGTCAATAATATCAACAATATAGAAACTTGTTACAGTCAACAATGACTACACATTGTACTATCAACTATAGTATATAATCAACAATTTTTTGGTCCAAGAAGTTGACAATAACAAGGACTGACTATACAACATTATTGTATACTCTGTCCTATAGCATATTATAATATTTTATAAAACTTTGTAAAAAATTTAAAAATTCTAATACTACTTATGTAAATCTTTAAAAGAATGTGGAACATTTTAGAAGTCCCAATAAAATCTTTTATTTATAATATCTCTTAATTATTTGGTTTTTTTTCTTGCATCATTATAATATAAGTACAAGAATTACTTTTTTAAAATTAAAAATTATTTATATTGAGAAGAAATTAAAATATTATTTGATCTTTATTGTAAAAAAATAAATCTAAATATAATCAATTAATCACATTTAATTAATAAACACAATAAAAATATATATATCATCAAAGAATAGAAAAATCACAATTATAGAATGTGTATTGATAATAATTTCATTTAAAAAAAAATCAATTTATGTAATTTATTAATATAAACTAGCATTGAAACAGCATAGAGACTTTGCCTAAAGTCAGAAATGTACCAATAAAAACTTAGCCATTGCACAAATCAAACAAAAAGAAAGGGTGAAATTTAAAGCAAATGTGTCTTATTTGATACTCTAAAAACCTGTGTAATGTATAAATAGTTTTAGTTTCACCAACATAATACTAATCATTATTAGTTTTTGTCAACTATACAGTTCAAGAAAAAAGTATTGAAAATTATATAACATAGAGTCATTCTTTCAATACTGAAGTAATGATGGTAATAAATTTATTACATATGCTTCTTCAGTAAAACTTTCACGATTATTTATTCATAATAGTACATTTTACTTGATTTCAGACTTCACTTTAAAAGGGAAAAATCTGCATTTAAGAAAAGAATCATGTAATTTTTTCAGCTGTAAAACAGAAAAGATGTACTTTTATATTGTTTTGTAATTTATTTTATGCAAATTTGAATGGCTTTCGAAATAATCAGAAAATTTTAAAACAATGAAACCAATTTTGAATTTATATAATTTTGAAAAATTGCTACTATGCACATATTATTAGCATATTGAATAACCAATGCATTATTAATATATATTATTAATATATATATATATTAATATTAATACACATTATTAATATATATATATATATATATATATAATATTTTTATTCTTTATTCTTTATTCTTTATCATTTACTTTTTTATCATTTTACATTTATTTTTCAAATGCATGATGTATTGGTTTCATTGAACATTTCCTTATGATATGTAAAATCGTATAGTTAATACCACTTTCTAAAACTGTTACACATTTAATATGGGTAAACTTGATATATAAAAAGCTTAAACTTTTAATATTAGTTTGAATTTTAATTTCTTTTAAGCTTGTTAAAATTGGCCATAATCTTCTTTTTAAATTAGAATTTATAAAAATGTATTATTTTCACAATGTCGAAACCATTTAGAGTTTTCTATTCTTCTCAAATCGTTTAGGTTCTTCTAAATTATCTTAAAGTATTTTGATAAACTCTCTGGATTTTCATTTTCTTTCAAAAATTTGGATAAAAAATGATGTCTAAAGGCGCTACTGAGAACATTGAATAATAATCTTGCAAGAGGGAGGTGGGACTGATTGATTGATTGATTGATTGATTGACATGAGTATTAGTGTAATTAGTGCATTGTGCATGATTTTGTGGGTTACTAATCCTGTTAGAGGCATGCCAGGAGGTATGACAGCAGCATGTTACAGAGGGTGTAGAATATAATAAATAAGCATGGCTGGCTGTGGAAACAGAGCTGAAGGAGTTGTAAGTAGGAACATGACGAGGAGGAGGAGGAGAGAAGGAAGGACAGCAAGAAGGGATGCCAGCGTGGACCGGGGTGGGGGGATGATGCCAAGGGAGCAGCCACGTGGGCCTCCAGGCAGGGGGGGAGGGGTTTTTGCTGGGTGTGCGGGTGAGTGAGTGAGTGAGTGTTTGATTTTGGGGGTGCAATTGTTGCTGAACCAGGTGCTGAGCCTTGCTCCCCCTTCCTCCCCCGCCCCTGCTCTCCTCTCCCTCCCTCCCTCCCTCTCTCCCTCCCTCCCTCCCTCCCTCCCTCGATCGTATGCAGCAGCTCCACCACCACCACCTCCTCCATCAAAATCTTCGACCTCCTCTATCCCCATTTTAGGGTTCACGAAAACCCAAGCCATCGTCGCACAACAGCACCACCACCAACACCTCTCCATCGCAACGCCTGCTTCCCCCACCCCATCGCTATGAAGGCGTGCACAGAGCACCCGCGTTTTCTGCTGCTGCTCGCGATTCCTTTTCTACTGTCGCCTTTCCTGCTTGTTCGCGCTTCCTCCCCGTCCCTACTGGGAATTGCTCCGCCAGGTCCGTCAATTCCTTAATTTTTCTGTCGTTATTGCATTCTTCCCTGGCATTGGCTGAGCGTGGGCAATTTCCCATCATCGTGCATTCTGTTGGTTGCTCCTCTGAGGTGAAGTGGGGATTGCAGCATTCTGGTAATTGGTTTATTTCAATTTTTATGCGGTGGGTGTATGGATGTTTTTGGTTTTTGTAACTTTCCGGGTCTCTCTCTCTATAACATTGTTGCTCTGTTGCGAGATGTTGGAGGGTTTGTAAGAGGCTCGTAAGCGTGGGTGGATGGATGTTCCGGTCGATCTTAATGTTCTTCTCTGCTCTGTATGAAAGCTCGACAAGATTTCAACGCAATGATCGTAGTTCTTGTACACTTGGAATGGAGACTGAGTGGCATGTGTGGCCTGGGGTTTCGTTGAGGACAGATTTGAAGTACTTTGAAGGCTCAACGTTTTTGTGTAAGGATGGCTCCAAGAGAGTCCCCAAAGCTCGGCTGAATGATAATTTTTGTGATTGTGTGGATGGTACTGATGAACCAGGTAAGGGCATTTGTCACTTTGCACAATCAAATAGAAATGAACAACTGCTAGATATTGCCTAGTCTTTATGTCGTGTTTTACAGAGTTCCCACCTTCCTTCTGCTAACTTCCTCAAGTCTTTCGGCTTATCTTGTCATACAGCGTCTTTGAACTCCTCCATTCAAGCATTGTCAGCGTTGGCTGTGTCCGAACATCTTTTATTCTTAGATGAACATGTACTTTCTTGTGTCGTGTTCGTGTATACTAAACTACTGTGCAATTGCAATTGTCCGTGATGACATGTTGATTTCTCTTCAGTTCCTGTTGTGAGCAGGTACCTCAGCCTGTCCCCAAAGTAGGTTTTATTGCAAGAACATAGGATACGTACCTCAGAAAATATACTCTTCTCGAGTTAACGATGGTATCTGTGGTAAGAGATGTACTATGAGGCATCGCTCATTCTGTTTATCATGATTTTGGAGCCCTGTGCACATTGCCGTTCACATAGTTCTTGCTGTGTTTCAGTCGGCATTGAAATTTACTACTGTAATTTGGTTTTAACATTTCTTTATTCCAAACTCTTTTTCAACATGTCTCGTACTTCCTAAAAATCCCCTATCGTGCAGACTGTTGCGATGGAAGCGATGAGTACAATGGATTCGTGGAGTGCCCCAACACGTGTTGGGATGCAGGCAAAGCATCTAGAGAAAAACTAGCCAAGCAGGTAAATGTCTACAAAGAAGGCGTGAAAATAAGGCGCAGTGAAATTGAGGGTGCCAAGAAATTACGTCATCAAAACGACATTAAATTGGTCACCCTACGCTCTACGGAAAAGAAATTGAGCGATCAGGTTCAGAAGCTCAAAGGTTTGTCACTTCCTCTGATCAGCATGTTGGAGAGCAGATGCTCATCAGTAGTTGATTATGTTAGCTGGATATTGGAGACACAGATGATACCGTCTACTGTAACAAGGATGAAAGGTTCTTATTCAAATCTGGTGCGCATATACTTGTGTAGCCTTAGTCGTATACATTGAATGGTTTGGTCTTCTTGCTTTCTTGGTTGATACCATGTTTTAGTGAGTGGATATTGTGGTAAAGCTTTATAACTTATTCCATAGCAGTTTTATACTGGAAGCCATTTTTACAGTATGTTTCCTCTATATGGGTGTCAGTTCATGTGAGTTTAAAGTTACAATATAAGTTGTTTCTCGATTTGGGTATGCATTAATGCCAAGTATTCGTGTTAAGGTCGTTTCTGTCATTAGAGGCACAGAATTGTAGTGCCAGGCCTCTCCTAGTCACTTTTTCTAATCATAAGTCCTTGATTCTTTCTTGCATATTCTTTACACATGTCAGTGGAGAAAGAATCTATAGAGGAAAGGGAAAAGCGAGAACTGGCTGCCCAGCAGAGAGAAGCTGAAAAGGAAGCAGAAAAGAAGCGGAAGGCAGCCAGTTCGCTTCGTGAAGAAGAGAAATCCGCTGACCAGCAATCGAAAACCGAGTCAGGAGTGGTACAATTTTTGTGATCATCATTCTCCTTGATCGTGTGTATCGAGGCCGCTTACTCTTTCAAAAAACGCAATATCTTTAGGGTTTAGGTTTGGTTACCTTTCGGCGTTACGACCTTCGGTTCTATGAATAGCTCATTCTGATAATAGAGCATACCTGTGCTGATTCTATCTCGCAGATTGAATCCGACAGTGAAGCTCAGAAAGCAGATGGTGCTAGTCATGAAACTAAAGTAGACGGCGCTCCAACTCTGGAAGAAACCAAGGAGGATGCGCCTGAGGTGCGGTTAACAGACCTTGAAGAAGAGCCTAGATTAGAGGACTTATCGAAAGAAGATTTAGGTCGTGTTGTGGCTGCACGATGGACTGGAGAAGATACAACT
>JAWRVF010001815.1:0-40602 GCA_036785485.1 Physcomitrellopsis africana | reverse complement strand
AAAACAAAACTTAGTTATTATAAAAAAAATCCCTTATGTAGTTAGCCAAATTTAATCTCAACAGTTACTATTATTGATTGCTTCCCTAGTCTATTATCAATAGCACTAGCTATTCCAGTTGATATCTTTGGTATCAAATATCATATTTTTTATATTGATCTTTATTTTGCCTCATTCATTTTTCAAAGGCATCAAGTAAGTAAGTAGTAGACATGGAAAACAAACACTAATACTTCTCATCAATGTACCAAGCTACCAAGGTACTAATTGGACACCTTTCATGACAAAGTAATGTCCTGCTACCATGTCCCTTGAATAAACATAATAATTAGTAATTTATTAAATATAATTTTATAGTTTTTATAATATTTATAAATTAAAGATAATAGTTAGATTTTGTCTAGGCATTCACTTTTAATTATTATTAGAAAATAGATTTAAAAATTGGATCCAAATTGGACATATATATCAAGAACTCCAATTTGAAGATGCTATTGATATTGTAGATGCTCTACAGCATTTAGAGTACAATCTAGGAAGTGCAACAAGCAGTCAGCCACAACGAGAAACAAGTGAATGAAGATGCAGGCCGAATGGGAGCTGAAGAGATGGAAGCAAGCAAGCAAGCACGGAGGGAGGGAGGAAGGAGGAGGAGGGGGGGAGGGAGGGAGGGAGGGAGGGAGGAGGATTCCCCACTTCGACAATTGTGTACTGGATAGAATTGGATCAGGAGGCGGAAAGGAGCTGTCAATCAATCAGGCCTCGTGGCAGCTCTGGTTCGGCAATCTGCCCGGCCCCGAGCTCTTGTGCGGCGTCGTAGTCACCACCACGCACTTGAAGCGCTTCCATCTGGACCTCCTGTCCGCGATCAGGTAACGAATGTTGAAGTAAAATTCAACATAAATGTTCCTCTCTAGGACCAGCCCCAGAGGTTGCCGCAGCGTGGCTTGCTCCCCCTTCATCGTCACCGTCAGTCCCCTCATCTCCTTCGGCTTCAAAGTGAACCACAGTAATACCTCTTGTCTGAGAATCATTTCGCCTTTGTACCTCACGGCCACATCCATTTCTCGACATGTGGTGAAGCACTTTGCCACTGTGTTCCGGTTCCATGTCGATAGCGTCAGATCGAAGTCGCTGCGTACCAGCCTGGCCGAGTCGGAGGTATTCTTTAACACAGCCAATTCGCGAATGCTCACAGCCTCTATGGACACACCCGGCGGTTTATGACAATCACTTAGAAAAGCATGTATCCAGATGAAACTAAAAGCCACGGCATACAGAAGAATCCCGCCAACGAAATATCCAACGTATGTATAGATAATCTTGGAAATTCCAACGTTGTCGAGATTGACGACAACGTTGTGAGTTCGATTGCCTACACACCTCTGCGTGGTAGCAACTGGCTCCGGAGACTGCATTGTGCAAAGAATGGTGGGAACTCTAGAAAGTCTGCAGTAAATTGCGAACAAGCCCCAGTAAGAGAATGGCAGAGAAATTAGTTCCCAATTATTATTGTCAAATACTGGGAATTGGTCATTGCGTAGCGTCAGTGCTTTTGGGCTACAGTTGGTACCGACTCTCTTGTTGAATTTGTCTCTAAAGTGTGTCCCAAGCATTCCATGTAAGCCAAATTTATTATTAACTAGTTATGCAAGTGTATCAAGCATAAACTTTATCCCATTATATTAAAATAAACATAAAAAGTAAAACCATAATTTTTGATTGATTGGACATAAGAGATTGTTGACAATGTCATACAACGTATATCAGTCATTTATGGCATTCCAAAATGTTTGACATAAACACATTTATTTAATTTCTAGTTTTTCATGTTTGCATGTTCTGATAAAGAAAAAGATAAAGAATTATGTTTTAAATTTAAAATAGATCTTTATGTAGTCTTTCTGCTCATCCAATATCCTTAAAAACAATGAATAATGTTAAAAGGAATATAGGAATTTTCTTTTGTTTTTTCATTTTTCATTAAAATTAAGAAAAAACATGTTTTTGTTGATTAGTTGACATTTGAAAAACATGTGTATTTTAGATAGAATTTGATTTTTTTTGAGTGCACAAAATCACCTAATTGAATGGATAGAGAATACAAAACTCAATTGTGTTGCTATCTCCATAATATTTCCATCTTTGATGTAACTAGTTTATTTTTTTCAAGTAGAAGTAAACAAAATTTGTTCTCAATTATTTTGTTTTTTATTCTTTAGTTTGAAGAAACCATGTAGCTTAATGTTTCTTACAAATTTCAACTTGAACTTATTAATTTCTTTACCCACTTACTTATATATTTATAAAAATTCAAAAAGAAATTAAATTTTGATGAATTATTTCTGCACCTTTATTTAATAATAAATTCAAATGCAATATCCATGGAAAAAAATCCCAATAGAAGTGAAACTAATGTCACTAACTTGGATACTTTATTTAATACCACTGATGTATCAACTAACACACTACATTCTGATATATGAAATAAATTATGTCTGTTATAATTGTAAAGAACTGTAATAATATTTTTAATGTATAATTTATGATCATGTTTTATTTTTACATAATAGTAGGTAGTTTTCAGTCTAGACATGCAGCTTGCTTCTTTCTGCACATGTTCAAGTATGTTATATTTACATGCTGTTAAAGTAATTGTAGGATTATTGAAATTTACATGTGTGCAATATTATGGTGTCAATATGTTGCATAATTGTCAATGTAAAAATTGGAAAGATGTAGAACAGTATTATACACAGGAACAAGTCCAACTTAGAGTGTTATTAAATTGCGTTGTTTTGACTTGGAGATGTTACTAACAACAAAAAATTTAAAATTGTACATCAGTGGATCAATTAACATTAAAACCACTTAACATAATTATCATGTGTTTTGAACATTTAATATAAACAATTGATTATCACACATGGTCAATGGTGCATATCATTCTGTTTCATACATTGTATGAATTTGCTTTCCTGTTGACTAACTTGAGGGCAATAAACATTTTATATAATGGACTTATAACATACAATACATTTGAATTTTACAAATTCAAGTCACAAAATTGACAAATGGAAGTATTTTTAGGTCCTAAATAAAATCATTCACAATGGAACAAAGAGGCAATTCCACAATTTTTGGAGATCAAAAAAATAGCTGAAATAATATTATTTTATTTGATTTAAGATTTTTAGTTTTATGGTTTTTGAAAATATTCATTTTAGCATCTTTTTATTTAATAACACATCTCTTCTTTATTTCTTAATGTTTCTTCTTAATTTTAATCACATATAATTTTTTTGAAAAGTTCTTTACAATAAAAATTTATTTAGGACCTAAAAAGAAATATTTTCTACTATTATCTTATTATATTCCATAATTTTTGCTTATGTTTTTATGATTTTTTATGATTTTTTTTTTTCATCATTAATGAGCAACTAGTTCTACTTCAACTAAGCCTTCTAAAAATATTTTGTAGCAATATAGCAACTTCCAAGTCATATTAAAAGAAATATATATAAATAGCTAAATAAATAATTATACATGAATATTATATTTACTATTGCACACTTGACTTTAAAGAAGAAACTAAATAATACTTTAGATTAAATTTATAATTTATTTTAAAATATAATTATTACTATTAAAAAATATATTAAAGAAGATTTTAGAAAGAATTATATTCAATATTTAAAGTATTGTATAGATATATTATTCTTCTTTGTAAATAAAAAATAGGGATTCTAATATATGTGCATAGATTCTTTTAAATTCAACAAGTTGCCAATTAATAAAAACCTTCTTAAAACTTTTGAAACTTGGTCATTATGATCAATTAATTCCACATAAGATCTTAATTAAAATAAATATCAAAAAATTATATGATAGTTAAGATCATTTTTAAGATTTTTTAAAAATTAGTCTTTACTATTATAAATTTAATTAAAAAATAGAATCATTATCTAAAAAAAATTTATAATTTGATTATAGTTTATATTAATAAAAAGGACCTTAGCTGTTTATATATCAACATATGTCTTGAATTTTTGTTAAGTTTGTTAAAGCATATCTTTGCATTAATATTACATATTGTTGTAAAAGACAACAAGGCTTATTAGATGTATTTTTTAGATCTACCTATTTTATACTAAAAGTAGGATATTTTCTATACAATAAGCATAAAATTAATCTTGTAAAATTAAAAAATTTATAATTTGAAGTTACAAATTCAACAATTTATATCATAAAAAAGAAATTAAAAAAGAAACAAATAAAAATTTAAGAATATATAATATATATTTTAAAATCTTAAAATTTTAGATGATTTTTTTAAAATATTTTTTTATAATTAAAATTAATCTTTTTATGATATAAAATTAAAAATTAAGAAATAAAAAACTCTTCGCTTTGAACATTCAAATTACATAGAAGAAGAAAAAAAATTTATGTCATTTAATATTGCTTACAAAAATAATATAATAAATATTTATTTTTAAGATTTTTTAAATTTGTGTAATAAAAAAATAAAATTTGGAGCTCAAAAAATATATTAATCTAAATTTTATATGTCTTTTTGCCATTATGCATTGTTAAGATTTTAAAAACTATAAAAAAAATATTTTTTTCTTTTTTCTTTTTTAAAAGTTTTTTTTGAATTATAAGAGATTTATAAAAAAATTAATTTCTAAAATAACTTCTATATTATTATATAATATTAAAATTACTTTTTAATTTCTAAGTGCATTCAAAAATCAAATTAATCTTTTGATGATACTTGTAGGATTCCACATATATATATATATATATATATATATATATATATATATATATATATATATATATATATTAAATATATATTAATTGAGTAATATTAAATAAAAATTTAAAGAAGTGAATTGATAATGGTCAAAAAGTCAACAAGATGTAACAATCAATAGTTGTAGAAGCAATTAGAAAAATGATAAAAAATATTATATATACATATTACAATCTATACAATTTAAGAATAATATTTTTAAAATTATATATATATATATATAAAATAATGTTTTTTGATATTAGTATATAAATACCATTTTACTTTAGTTTTTAAATTTCAAGATACATCTTAGAATTTAGACTAGAATAAAAATTAAAAGTTTTAATATGACAAGAGTTTTGACAAAAATTATATATTAAATTTGAAGGTTGAGACCATAAGTTGGTTTGTAATATAAAATTTTAAAAACCATATTATTATAAGATGTACATTAGAATATTAGATAATAGTAGTAATCTTTTGATTGAAAAAAAGTTTTAAAGTCTTATTTTATTTTATTTTATCATATAGAATGATAATCTTTTTTTATAAATAAAATTATAATAAAAAATATTTTATAATAATAAAAAATTAATCTTAATATATATTTATTTTTATTATGATATATCTAAATATAAAAATTAATTAAAAAAAATTAAAAGAATATATATATATATATATATATATATATATATAAATATTAGATAACTTTGAATAACATAGAGTCTATACTTGGCAATATGTCTTCTAACCACTTTCTTATATCAAAGGTAATCAAAGATGCAAGATTGTCCATTTAATTAGTAATGATATCAAGCTTGAATATTCCTACATTGTAGTGGTAGTTAAAGGTGTGATGTTGCCCAATTCCTTTGGCAGTAATATTAAATTTAAATAATAGTTTATATATAGTATAATTAAAGATATAAAATTAATCAATTTATTTAACAATGATGTAAAGCTTAATCACCTTTATTTATTAAAAGTAATCAAAGATATAAGGTTGACTAATTTATATAATATAGATACAATAATATATATATTTAAATCAAAGTATGTATATTATTATATCTATATTATTTTTTTTTGGATTTAGAATTTTTAAGAAAATTGATATTATTTAAGAAGGGTATTTTTAAGCATCTTAATTTTTTAATTATAAAATAATTATAGATTATACAAAAATTTATTCTACAATTAGATACTTGATATATTTTTAAATTAAAATTTAAATAATATAAGAATATCTTGTAACTTAGATATTTAATTTAATAGCCTTGTAATCCTTATAAATCTTGTATATGGCCTTTTTATTAACTAATATATATAAAAACAAGATAGAGGCCATTTTCAATCCTGTCAATACATACATTAATGTTATAGACATAAGATTTATCCCAATAATTATTTAATTAGTATGGATAGATAGAAACAGGTGAAAGTAGGTTAATTTGATAATATCTTATAAAGAAGCTTATTAGAAGCTTTATAGATGTGGTTTCACCTTTATACATGTCTATAGGTGATTGGTAGGTTAGAAACTTAGCCAATAAGTTAGCCATGTATTACACATGTTGGTACATTTCAGCAAGAATTTCACTCTTGTCAACTCCTTTCTTGCTTCTAATCTAATTCAAGAGTCATTATATTTTTTAATCTTTGGCAATAATTATTCTAATTTTTTTTATTTAATATATGTACTTTCTTATTTCTATTTTGTCATTTTTCTTTGACATAGATTTTATTGATTTATATATCTTTTTTTAGTATGTATTTTTGACAAATTGATAAGATTATACATGTAATATCAAAGCTTTGTCTTCTCTTAATTAAAAGTGGATTATTCCTTCCTCTTGATAAGATATAAGCATATTAGAAGTTGTAGATTATCCACTTCTAAACTGATATTGTTCCTAGAATTTTTTTCTTTCTTTAATATTTTATTTTATATTTCTTAAATAACAATAGATGCCTTTTTTTTATTATTTTATTATAGCAAATCTTGCTAAAATGAAGAACGTAATGGCACAAATGCAAGAGCAAATGAGAGAGTTAATACTTGCAATGAATCAATTCAATGTACTATTACAAGGAGCAACAAGATTAGCAAGAAGTGAAGATATAGAGATGATTGGAGTTACTTCAATGTTTACACCAAGCCATACTACTTTATCTATAATGGAACACTGTTCAAGCATTAAAGAATAAAAAATTAGTTTATGTAAGAAATTTGATGGTACAAGATTTAAGTTTTGAAGATTCATCAATTAAGTACAACTGGTCATTGAACTTCAATCCCAAAGTTATTTAACTCAAAGGTCACAAGTCGAGTTTATTAGAATATTACTTTTAGGTTCTACTTTGTTGTAGTTTTAATCTTTTCTTGAATGACGTGATCCAATATTGAAAAATTTGGAGGCATTTTTAGTAGAATTTTGATTCATGTATGGAAAACATGATGTAATTTGTATTGCACCCAATAAGATCCATATCTTGCGACAAAGCAATCAATTAGTGATATCATATGCTTTATAATTTAGACAACTAGTGATTGATATTAAGTGGCATGATGTTGTATTCATCAACCAATTTCTCTATGGATTATAATACGAGGTAAAAAAAATTGATGATCAATTTATCTGATCTTTAGATATTGAGTCAAGCAATTGGCTTTTCTATGAAATATAACAATCAACTTTTTGAATTTCAATTTGAGATTCATACAAGAGAGCCTCAACATTATTATAATACAATAGCAACACTGATGTCTTTTCAATATATATATTCAAAAGTAGAAGATATGCAAATTGATGCAGTACATTTTAAATTTCTTACTTAATAAAAAAAGACTTGTTGTCATTAAGAAGGATTGTGTTTATATTATAAAAAATCTAAGGACATTGCTCAACATTATCCAAAGAAATGATAGAATTATAAAATGAGAAGTATAGTTATCAAAGAAGATAATATATCGAGAAACAAGTTTTTCCAACTACAATAAGGATTGTGTAGTTGAAATCTTATACAACTCATAGTAAAGGTTCTATTTTCTTCTCAAAATCCTTTCTTTATTTTATAATAGATATATGTTTGAGACCTAAAAATTATAAAGCTTCTATCTTGCTAGATTTAGTAGCCTCAGCATATTTTTTAGATAAAGAGTTTGTTGAAAGTCATAGAATACCTTCAATATCAAAAACTAAACGTATATATGTAGAAATTATAGATGGTTGTCTGTTATCTTTTGGAGATATTATTTATAAAATCTTTCCTATAAATATAATAATAAATAATTATAATAATTATGTAATCTTTAATATAATTAAATCTCTTTCTAATCTAATTATTTTAAGTTTATCATGGCTAAAAAAATATAATCCTTGAATAGATTGGATTTTTTGTAGATTTGATTTTTTTCAAAGCATTAATAAGAGTCTTGTTTACCAAGTGAAAAGCCAAAAGTCTAATATAATAAAATCTGTACTTATAGATATAAAAGCTTTTATGAATGCAATAAAAGATGGATCACCTTTTGCTATTTATGCTACATCCATTTTTGATGGTGAAAAGACTTCAAGTGGCATTCTAAGCCAATATTAAGATTATCAAGATGTTTTTGAAAAGAAGAATATAAATATTCTTTTCAAGAATCATCCATATGATTGCTCAATTGATTTCAAAGAGAGAATTCAATCTCTATTTAGACCAATTTATAATTTATCACAAAATGAATTGGCTGAATTTAAGAAATATATTGATGAGAATTTGGCCAAAAATTTCATATGCCATTCAAAATCTCCAATAGGAGCTCTTATCTTATTTGTAAAAAACAAAGATAGGTCACTACAGATGTATGTATATTATCGAGGGCTCAATAAGATTACCATCAAGAATAGATACTCTCTATATTTAGTATCTAAACTTCTTGATCAATTGAATGAAGCTAAGATCTATACAAAAATAAATTTATAACGAGTATATAACCTAGTATATATATAAAAAAGAGATGAATGGAAGATTACATTTCAAATAAGGTATGGATATTTCAAATATAATGTCATGTCTTTTAGACTTATAAATGCACCAACTGCTTTTCAATATCTTATAAATGATATTTTTTATGAATTTTTTGATAATTTTATTGTCTGCTATTTAGACAATATTCTGATTTACTTTAAGAATACAGAAGAATATGAACTTTATATTCATTATATGTCACAAAAACTTAGAGATACAGGATTACATATCAAGATGAAAAAGTGTATTAAACACTATTTAAGTTGATTTCTTAAGAGATATCATTTTGAATGATGGTCTCAAGATGGATCTTAAAAAAGTCCACACAACCATGGACTAGAAGATTTCAAGAATAATAAGAGATGTGTAATACTTTTTAGAATTTGCCAATTACTATAAAATCTTTATTAAGATTTTTTTTTTTGAGTTGCAACTCTATTTATATGCTTAACTTGTAAGGACAAACTCAAGTAGAGTAAAGAAATAGAAATATTGTTTAAAGCTTTGAAGATAATATTTATTTTTTATACCAATTTTGTATCACGTCAATTTTTTCAAGGTATTTTTTATGGAAATAGATACATCAGACTTTGCTTTTGGTCCAATATTGTCACAAATAGGAGTAGATGACAAACTCCATCTTTTTATTCCAAAAAATTTTTAGTAGTAAAGATTAACTACAAAATCTATGATAAAAAACTTATGATTATGGATTCTTTTCAAGAATAGCGTCATTATCTAGAAGACGCTTCTAGTCTAATCACTATGTATACGGATCAGAAGAACCTTAAAAATTTTATGTCAGCACATGTGTTGAATTATTGTCAAGCTCATTGGAATATGTTTTTATCAAGATTTGAATTCATTATTATTTATTGATTAAAAAAACAACAAGGCTTATTTGATGTCTTTTTTAGATGTTCTTATCTTATATCAAAAGAAAAAAATTCAGCTTTTGATCAACAAAGAATGATCCTCTTGAAGTTAGAATAATTTCATCTTCAAGCAATGAAATTAACATTGACTATTGATTCAACTTTTATTAAGGAAGTCAAGTCAAGTATATCTTTAGACCTTCTTGTTCATGAGATTAAGAATAATTCATCTAAATCTTATGATATTTTTAAGTTTGAATTTAAAAACGATCTATTCTATTTTAAAGGATGCTTACATATTTCAAAAAGTAAAGCACGACTATATACTCTTGAAGCTCGTCACAACTTTCTTATAACTAGATATTTTGGATATAACAAGATTTTGAAACTAATGTCAAAAGATTTTTAGTGGCCTCATATATAAAAGGCTGTTAAAGTGTTTGTATAGTTGTATGATATTTGTTCAAGATTAAAAACTCCTTATCATCAATCTTACAGATTTTTTTAACTATTATCTATATCAAAACAACCTTGGTCTTCTATTTTTATGGATTTTATCATGGATTTTTTAAATTCAAGTTCATATAATTTAGTATTTGTGATTGTAGATTGTTTTACCAAGATGGCATATTTTGTATTATGTAGAAAATCTACTACAGGTAAAAAAATAGCTAATCTCTTCTTGATAATATCTATTACTATCATGTATTATCAAAAAATATTATATCAGATAGAGAGATACAATTTATATCAAGATTTTGAAGAATCCTTTTTAAAATATTGAAGGTGGATATAAAATTATCTTCAACTTTCTATCATCAAATTGATAGACAGATAGAATAAGTAAATCAAGTTTTAGAATAATATTTTAGATATACTATCAACTATCATCAAGATGATTGGATAACTCTTTTGCCATTGGCAAAGTTTGCTTATAATAATTTGGTACATTCTTTTACTCAATAAATTCTATTCTTTTCCAATTATAGTTATCATCTATAATTTGATATTTTTGAATTTTCAAAAGTTAATAATCCTATAATGAAAGATTTGACAAATCGATTGTTAGAGCTATATGTAATAATGAAGGCACAATTAAAAGAAGCTCAAGAATGACAAAAGATCAATGCAGATGTCTATCTCAAGAATAGCCTCAATTCCACATAGATGATAAGATATGATTACTTTGTCGTAATATCAAGACTATTTGTTCTTATGACAAGCTGGATTATTATAAGCTTGGACCATTTTTGATTTGTGAACAGATCAGTCTAATTGCTTATCTATTATACATACCAAAATCTATGAAAATCCATCATGTATTCTACGTATCATTGCTCAAATCATATAAGATAGTGGATATACAAGAAAGAATACCACCATTGTCACAAACATAAGATTTATTCTAATAACTATTTAGTTAATATGGATAGATAGAAGTAGATAAAAGTAAATTAATTTGATAATATCTTATAGAAATTTTTTTTAGAAGCTTCATAAATATAGATTCACCTTTACACATATTTATAGATGATTGATAGATTAAAAACTTGGTCAACAAACTAGCCATGTGTTACATATGTTGGTAACTTGTGGAATAAATTAAATACGCGGCGTACATATACAAAACTTATCTTACAAGTTTGACATGTGTCTTGCAAATTGGACACATGTTGGAGGTCTTATAGAATGCTGCCACATAGCTCCTAGATAAATAATATATATAGAGACAAGAATGAAGTCTTTTTCATTCTTATCAATTCCTTTCTTGCTTCTAGTCTAATTCAAGAGTCTCTTATATTTTCTAATCTTTGATAAAAGCCATTCCAGTTCCTTCTTGAATATACATATTTTTTTATTTTTATTTTGGCATTTTTTTTTGATATAGTTTTCACTAACTTATGCATTTATTTTAGCTTGTTGTCATATTGTAATACGTTTATATGGTAAAAAATATTAATAATAGTCATTTCTACTTAATATTTAAATATCTTACTTCAATAGGGACTTAAGATACTTAAGAAAGATTTTATGAAAGCCCCTTAGATTATTTTCTTATTTTAATGGCTAGTAGATAATAGTTAGTTATTAAATTTTCCTTCTAAGTTGTAAAAATTCTTTCACAGCTTTTGAAAAGCCATAAATTAATAAAAATAAAATAGAGGAGATAAATAATTAATATGATTGATACTAGGATTAAATTGAGGATAGGATCAAGCTTAAAAATCCTTAGAATAAGTTAGATTGATATCCAAGGATTGATTGTGTATGAGACAGGGTCAAAATCAAACCTCTAGCTACAAAAATAGCCACCAAGGGTAGGATGTCAAGTCATTCAAAGATTGGCAACTAAGATTAGAGAGCTAGTTTTAAACTTATTTTAGTGATATTAGGCTTATTTTTGTAGGATTGAGAAAGACTTAGTAATTGCTATCTAAAATTAAGATTTATATTAGAGGTCAAGTTTTTATATAATAAAATTAGAGCTAGCACTTTTAGCTATTGTATGCAATTGAAGTGACATCTACAGTTGCAAATTTGATAGTATGTGGGTGATTGAGTGTGCTAAGATTAAATAAATATTCATAACAATTTAATAGTGCAATTAAGATCTACGTGATTTTTAGTTTGAAGAGGTACCAAAAATTAGCAATTTAGGGTTGTTTAAGGTTTCTATGATACCTAAAGATCTATCAGTTGAATCATAGAGAAATTTGATATAATATTAGAAGACTTGGAATTCAAGCTACACACCAATTTTTAGTTGAAGTTAATAGTTGGAGAAGGAGAATTTGTCATTGGGATATCTGTATTAACCTTCAAGCCAGCGGCCAAGTAACATTAGTGTGGATTTTGGTTGATTTTTCACAATCTATAAAGTGGGTTGGATTGAAGCATTGTAAGCATATAGAAGACATATATTTACATTTATATGCAAATTTTCACATCAAGTTGATGGTTAGATAAAAAATTATAGCTTATTGAAGTTTATTAAATAAGATTAGAACTTGTAAAGAGAAATCTTAGTTGCTTGATTGTGACAAGCAATAAAGCAATTGGGATTTATATGTAGATAAAATCATCAATAAGAGTGGTTTTAAGTACTTTGAGTTGACTTAAGTACTCTTATATTGATATTCAATCATATTCTTTTTATATGGATAAAACCTGTTAAAGATTCTTGGGTATATGTGAATCGCAACTTCACCCTTCACAGCCAAGGGCCAGGCGCATTTCCAAATAGGACAACACGTAATACAATATAAGTAGTGAATTTGATTTGAAAATTTGGAGTAGAAGATGTTGGATTTTAATTTGGTTATTTGGAATTGATGGTGCAAAAAAACAAGAAGGTGGAATTTAGAGTTTTTGATGGAGCTTTGGATGGCCTTTCAAGTAGAGCTTCAAGTGGATTTTCTTTTGGTGGACAAGGTATGTTTATGGATCCAAATACTACAAATAGTTTCAAGCATTTACATTGTTTATGTAATAGCAATAGGGTAATAATCGCAAGGAGGCTTTGGCAATCAAAGCAGTGCAAGCAATAATTAATAAGGTTGATTAATTTGATAAAAAGAATATCTCTAATTACTTAAGATATTATATATGGGAAATAGAATTGAATCAAGTCTTTGAAAAGAATATGATTTTATTATTTGAACTTGCTACAATGTTAGAGATAAGAGAACATGTGAAATCAATTATAGAGCAATTTAAAAGTTCTTAGGAGAGATTCTCTCACATATTGAAAGCTTAATATGTCTTGGAAGACTTTGATTGGATTATTAAGAAATCATTTTTGGAATGGATTGAGCGTCCTAATAAAAAATTGTAAGCTAGTGAATTATTAAGGGAGTTTGAGAGGCAATTTTCTTGATTATCGAAAGTAGAGAAGGTAACCTTAGAATCAAATAAGGTTGAGTTATTTCTTTAGGCAATTGATAGAGAATTGCAAGAAAGGTTAGAAATTCTTCTTAAGAATAAAGAAGAGAATGAGGGTTGACAACAAAATAGAAGAAAGTTGAAGATGTAGTGGGATTACTTGCAAGAAGGGAAAAGAGAAAGGATAGGGTTGGTATTCGAAGAATTGTGCAAGTACCTAAAATTCAAGTGCCTACTTCACAAGCAATAGTACCTATTGTTCAACCTTCAATGACTACATTAAAGAAAGAAGATGTGAGAATTGAAGAACTTATACGTGGAATGTGGGATCTTTAAATTAAATTTACAAGGCTTGAGGAAAAGACTTCTACAATGAATTTAAAAACTACTCTTAAGCAAGGATATATGCAAAGATATATTTGGTGTAATGATGATTCTCATTTTTGATAGAATTGTGGTGAATTCAATGAAATGGTACAATAATGTATTATTTTTTGGAAAGATGGAAAAGTGGCATTAAAACATACTGGTGATTTTTTCCAAAATAACTTTAATAAAGGAGGTATGAAAGTACTACTTAAGGATTACTTGGCAACAAATGGGATTGCAATGATGATAGTTACAAGTTACGGTGCTAGGGTGGATGACAATGGCAACCAAGATTTTTCTGGAAGTATTGAATCAAGTGGACTTTGGTCTTCAGCCATTTCTATAGTGTATAAAAAGAAGATGCCACCAAAAACTTTATTGAAGACTATTGCAATAATTTGTGGAACTATAGGTTGAAAGGATCCTGTGGAAGCTTTGTCAGTGCATGCTTATATTGTTAAGAGCCAATATGAAGCCTTGATAGAAGATAAAAGAAGACAAGATTTTAATGAGACAAGAGAAGAAAATTCTTCCAAGAAGTAGATTCAAAGAAATAAGGCTCGTGAGATGGCTTCACAAGAGTTACCAATAAAAGATGCCTCAATATCATTAAAGGAAAAATCAAAGGACTTAGGAAAAAAAAATAAATCAATGATTTACAAACTTCTCTCTGATATTAAAGCAGCAACAAATTTAAAGGGGATACTTGAAGAACGTGTGCTCAATGCTAAAGTTAAATTTATATTGAAGGAGATTTTGGATATTGCAAAGAAAATTTTTTATGATGTCATTATTGATAATATTAAGCGAAAGAGGTAATTAATAGATGAAGCTAAATCAAATCATACTATAGATGCACATGTATATGAGGATGAAGAAGATAAAATTAGTAATTGTTATAAATAATCAACAAGTACAAGAAGGAGTTATAAACAAAGAACACATTGTTATATTATGTGTTGTCTTGTTTGGAAATGCATCGGGTACTTGGCTGTGGAAGATAAAATTGTGTTTGCAAATAATCAAGAAATCCTAATAGATTTCATCTATATATGAAGAATATAATTCAAATTTCAATTCAAAAGTGTTTAAAAACAGTCCTCTTAGTAACATCAACCATGCATATATCCCAATTATCTTGTTTCTTTTATAATTAAGTAATTTTTATTTTTCTTTGCAAGCTCTAATCCTAATTAGTGAGCTTTGACAAGCTATAAATTTTAATCCAATTGTCCACTTAGTATAAAATTTTGCACAAAAATGTTAATATAAGCCTTCTACATGCTCAAAAAAATTTAGGCCAATCCAACTTACAAATTGCGAGAAATTGTCCAAAAACCGCTTTAATGATACTTGGCCACCAACTCAAAAATTGATGCAGAAATTTCAGTGGTGATTTCTCCTTCTTTAATTATTAACTTCAACTCAAACTTGCAATGTAGCTTGATCTCTAAGTCTTCTATTACTATGCCAAAATTTACATTGATCCAATTGGTAGATCTTTAGTTGTCACAAAAATCCTATCCAATCCTAAACTACCAACTTCCGACAATCCTTTGTATCAAAGCCTAAATATCTCATGATTGCATTGTTAGATTAATACAAAATTTTTTACATACTTAGCACATCCATTAATCCACACAATATCAAATTTTGAACTATGGATGCTACACAAATTGTACAAATCAGTTAAGAATACAAGCCATCATTGTCTTATATAAAACCCAAAATACCAATATAAATATTAACTTTGAACAATAATTGCAAAGTCATCGAAAATCCTATAGCCAAAAAACTTAATGTTCTTAGAACAAGCTCAAAATCCTCTCCCAAATCCTACTTGTTGATTTCCAAATGTTCCTATAATTTGCCCTAGGCGGCCGTTTTAGTGGCTAGAGGTCTAATTTTGACCCTGTCCTACAAACAGCCAATCCTCGGATATCAATCTAATCTATCCTAGGGATTTTATAGCCCAACCCTACCTTCAACTTAATCCTAGTATTAATTATGCTAGTAATTTATCCTTTTTATTATATTTTTATTATTTTATAGCCTTTCTAAGGCAGTAAAAGAATTATTGCAGCCTAGAAGATAAAATCACTAATTAATTCTTATCTATTAGCTATTAAGTGAAAAAAATATAATAAGAGGCTTTCATAAAATCTTCTTAAAATATGTTGAATTCTTGTTGAACTAAGTTAATAGAGCATTAATTGAAAAATCATTTTTAGCCATAGTTTCATCATATAATTGCGTCACAATACGATAATATTTTGATGATCTAAGTGACAAGGAATTTTTTTTTTTTGAGTCATTATACTTGAAATCATTGGGCTAGAGCAACTATAGAGGCATTAGTAAAGATTGAAAATATAGATGAGCCAGTTGTTGCTTTAATTGACTATGGTTTGGAAATAAATCTTATGTCTGAGGCTCTTTATATGAAGCAAAAGTGGCCAATTGATATGGAGCATCGATGGATAATATGGGTAGCTAATAATACACCAAGTGAATTATATGGTGCTTGCTTGGATATAAAAATTTAGATTGGTGATGTTGCAATGGAGCAAAATTTCTTTGTTCAAGATGCAACATCTTATTCTCTTATATTGTGACCATATATTATTGCAACTCGAATGAAAACAAAAGTACTTGATGATGTTTCAGCTTATGTATGGATTCATAATAAAGATGGGAGAAAGGCAATACAATTTTTAATTGTGCTTCCAAATCATGAATGCAATTGAGATAAATTAATAGAGAATCCATTGCCAAGAGTTGTTGAATAATTTACGGATTTTTGAAGAGTACCACTATAAAGCAGGATTTTAGAAGTACAGAAGAGGAGGTATTCTTGCAAGATGTAGGTGCCTTTGATATAAGTTTTATTGATATTTTTGAAAATGGAAGTATTATGTATAAGAAAGTTATAAATTTAAAAAGAAAAAAAAAAAAAAAAACTATGTAATATTGAAAAAGAATTATGTGAATTGGAAGCATTAGAGGATAATGAAAGGATTTCTAGTATTTATGAAGAAAATGGATTGGAAGATTCTTTAGAACTAATTACATTAATTGGAATAGAAGATGATAATAAAATTGTACAAATTCATTCAAGAGAAATTTATTCTATACTTGAATCTTTTCAAGCACTAGAGGTTATGGTTGAAACAAAATACAAGATAGCAGATAAGAAGATAATACATATTATTGGATCTTTGCTAGAAGACTCTAAAGAACAAATGGAAAAAACATCAAAAAAAAAGAGCTTAAGGGATCCAAGGAATATTAAACACAAGTTTACAAATGAGACTTTTGAGGAATTGAAGATTGATTTTGATGGTTCTTTATTGCCAAAAGAAATTGAGTATTTCAAAGAGATGTTAGGAAAACGAGATAAATCATTTGCCTTTGAATCTCATGAAATTGGATGTGTAGATTTGAATGTTGTAACTCCCATGGTTATTTTCACTATATCGCATATGCATTGAAATTTGAAGCCAATTTAAGTACCAAAGGAACATTTGCCAAGTTTAGTGGAATTATTAAAGAAAAGATGAAGATGAAGACTTTGGAGCCTTTTTTTGCACAATATTCTAGTTGATGATTTATGATGCCTAAGAAAAATGAATTATTATAATTTATTCAAGATATACAACTAATAAATGTAGTGACTATTAGGAATGTAGGAATTGGATCAATAGTAGATGAATTTGCTGAAGCATTTGCAAGAAGGACAATCTATTCAATGGATGATTTATATTCAAGCTATGACCAATTTCAACTTGCAATAGAGAATAGAGACATGACAATGATGAAAACACCACTTTGACTAATTAGAATATGTATTCTTCCTCAAGATGCTATTAATTCAATTGCACATATGATGAATAGAATGAACAGGGTATTGAGAGATTTTATTTTTAAAAGACTATACTTTTTTTAGATGATATTTCTATAAAGAGGTATAAGAAAGAAGACAAAGATGAAACTTCAGATAAGAGAGGATGTTGCAAGTATGTTATTGATCATATACAAGATTGTGAAAAGATATTGACTCGGCTTGAAGAAGTTCATCTTACATTATCGGATACAAAATCTATGTTTAGAATATAAGAAGTTATAATTATTGGATATTTATGTGGATTTTATAGAAAGAAATTAGATCCAGTCTAAGTTGATGCAATTAGGAGAATGAAAGAAGATTGTAATTTTTTAACAAAAGTACAAAGGTTTTTATATGCATGTATATTTTATCATATTTAGATTCGTCACTATACTCACATAGCAAATCTGTTGTATGAATTATTATGCAAGGCTTATCAATTTAAATGGGAAGAAAAGCATATCTATGTAATGTAAAGATTAAAGGATTTATTGATATCACCTTCAATATAAAGAAAAATTGATTATAAGTGCAATAGACCAATGATTCTTATAATAGATACTAGTCTGATTGCTATTAGATGGGATGTAAATCAAGATGATTCAAATGGACACAGATTTGCAGTTCAATTTGGGACTAAGATTCTAAGTACTCGCCAATGTGCATATTCACAAGTGAAAAGAGAATCATAGAGAATTGTTTCAGCTATGAAAGCTGAAAAAGATTACTTAATTGGGACAATGGTGGTGATTGAAACAAATTATTTGCCTTTACTTGGGATGATTATTAACTATACAACATTAGATATTACAATGTTGAGGTGAATTACTTATAATAAATCATTAAATCTAGAGTTTAGATATGTTGCAATAAAATATAATCCAATAACAAATATGCTATCTCGAGCAAAATATGATGGAGAAGATGAGATGATTGAGGATATTAATGATGTGGGTACAAAGTTTTATTCAATTTCATAATTAAATAAAGAAGATAAGCTATTTTATAAAAAAAATTATAAAGACAAGTTATTGGATATTGGACATTATTTGAGAATATTAACCAAGTATATTGATTGGTTGATTAATAAATTTAAATAGATAAAAAAAAAGACATACAAGTTCATATTATAAAGAAGATTTCTATGGAAGAGGCTAAAATCAAATATTGGAATGCTGCAATGAATAGTAGGTACCAAAGAAGATCAATAAAAATTACTCAAGGAATTTTATGATAGTCTATGGGCAGGGCATAGAAGAATTTGGGATAATTTTGCTAAATTAAAGGAACAATATTGGTAGAAGAACATGTATCAAGATGTAGCTTCATTTGTGGAATCTTGTATAATTTGTTAAATATATTCAAATATACGTCATCGAAATGGTCTACATCCAACATATCCTTTGGCCATTCATTTTAAATGGATTGTAGATTTGATTATTATGCTAATGGAATTATGACAAATGAGGTATTTAATTTTGGGTCGTGAAGATTTATCAAACCAAGTCAAAGGCAAGGCATTAAGAACAAAGTCTATAGAAGGAATTTGCAAGTTTTTATTTGAGGATGTTATTTGTCACTATAGATATGTGAAAAATATCACTTCATATCATAGAGAATTGGATGCATATGAAGTTCATGAATTTTGTAAGAGATGTGAAATTAAATTATCATTAAATATTACTTATAATCTAGAGGGGAATACAAAGAATGAATGTGGACACCTACCAATTATAAAAGCCTTCATTACAGCTTGTAATGGGAGAGTAAGACAATGGCCTTGACTTCTACCTTATGTATTATGGATTGATCAAACAATACATAGTTCAGTGATGGAATATATGCCAATCGAACTCATGATAGGTCAAAAATCTATTATGCCAATTGAAGAACATGTGCCAACTTGGAATATGCTACCTTGGAAAGATGGATTAATAAAAGAAGAGTTATTGGCTATTAAAATTTGGCGACTTGAATGAAGATCAAAAGATATGGAATTAGCATTAAAACAATTATAAGATGCAAGGCTAAAGAATAAGGCTTGGTTTGATAAACAACATTGATTGAGGCCTAGAGCAATTGAAGAAGGTGATTGGATACTTATTTATGATAGCAGTTTAAATAATCAATATAATATTTTACAGAAGTTTTTAAAATATTGATTTGAATCATATATAGTAGTAACAATCCATGACAATGCCACATATTCATTGAGGAAGTTGGATGATACAAGGTTGAAAATACCTATGGTTGAAAAGCGAGTGAAGATTTTTAAAAGACAAGATGAGGAAATCAATATGGAGGATCATACTAAAGATATCAATGATTCTAAAGAACACAATTGTATTGAAATAGATGAGGAATATGATAATGAAGAACTTAATGCAGAAAATAAAGAGATGGTGTGACACTAACTATGACATATGATTATTTGGTGCATATCAGAGGATGCACAAGTTTAGAGGGGATGGATGTCATGTTGTAACATATTTATGTGGTAAAAAACATGAACAATAATGATTTCTACTTAATATTCAAATATTTTAGTTCAATAGGGGCTTAAGATACTTAAAAAAGATTTTATAAAAGCTTCTTAGATTATTTTCTTATTTTAATGGCTAGTAGATAATAATTAGTCATTAAATTTTTCTTCTAGGTTGTAAAAATTCTTTTATGGCTTTTAAAAAGCCATAAGTTAATAAAAATAGGATAGAAGAGTTAAATAATTAATATAGTTGATATTAAGGTTAAATTGAGGATAAGATGAAGCTTAAAAATCCTTAAAATAAATTCAATTGATACTCAAGGCTTGACTATGTATGGAACATGGTCGAAATCAGACCTCTAGCTACAAAAATAGCCACCAAGGGTAAGATTTCAAGTCATTTAAGGATCGGCAATTAGGATTGGAGAGCTAATTTTAAATTTATTTGAGTGATATTAGGCTTATTTCTATAGAATTGGAAAGGACTTAATAATTATTATCTAAAATTAGAATTTATATTAGAGGTTAAGTTTTTATGTAATAAAATTAGGACTAGCACTTTTAACTATTGTCTGCAATTGAAGTGACATCTATAGTTGCAAATTTGATAGTATATGGATGATTGAGTGTACTAAGACTAAATAAAAATTCATAACAATCTAATTGTGCAATTGAGATTTACGTGATCTTTAATTTAAAGAGGTACCAAAAATTAGCAATTTAGGATTGTTTAGGGTTTTTATAATACCTAAAGATCTATCAGTTGAATCATAAAGAAATTTGATATAATATTAGGAGATTTGGAATTCAAGCTACACACTAATTTTTAGTTGAAGTTAATAGTTGGAAAAGGAGAATTTATCACTAGGATATCTACATTAACCTTCAAGCCAGCGGCCAAGTAACATTAGTGTGGATTTTGGTTGATTTTTCACAATCTGTAAAGTAGATTGGATTAAAGCATTATAAGCATATAGAAGACATATATTTACATTTGTATGCAAAATTTTATACCAAGTTGACAATTAGATTAAAAGTTATAGCTTATTGAAGTTTATTAAATAAGATTAGGATTTGTAAAGAGAAATCTTAGTTGCTTAATTGTGACAAGCAATAAAGCAATTGGGATTTATATGTGAATAAAGTTATCAGGAAGAGTATTTTTAAGTACTTTGAGTTGACTTAAGTACTCTTATATTAATATTCAATCATATTCTTCTTATATAGATGAAACTTGTTAAAGCTTCTTGGATATATGTGAACCACAACTTCACCCTCCACAGCTAGGTGTCCGGCTCATTTTCAAACATGACAACATGTAATACAATATCATATCCTTGATAGATTAATAAGAATCAAGATACAATATCAAAGCTTTATCTTTTCTTGATTAATAATAGATTATTTTTTTTTCTTAATAAGATATAAGCATATTTGAAGTTGTGGATTACCTACTTCTAAACTGATATTAATCCTAATTTTTTTTTTTGTTCTTAAGTGTTTTATTTTGTAATGAGAATATATAGTTTTTTTTTTTTTTTTTTTTTTTTTTTTTTTTTTTTTTTTCTTTCTATTGTATTATCATGGCAGAGATTGCTAAAATAAAGAGTGCAATGGCTTAAATCCAAGAACAAATGAGGGAGTTAATACTTGCAATACATCAATTCAATGTACCACTATTGTTAGGAATATACACTTTGGAGGTTCACAAAATCTTCTAGAATATTCTAAAAGCTTCTTGAGTTGATAAAAATTGGTTGAGAAGTTTTCTAGTTAGTGGAAAGAGTTCAAGAAGCTTCCCAATTGATAGAAGCTGCTTGAGAAGCTTCTTAGTTTGATGGTAGCCGCTCAAAAAGCATCCTAAACAAGAATATATATAAGGGTCAAGGCTGAAGAGTTCTTCAGTCTTGACAATGCATCTCTTGGAATTTTAACTCACTTTTCTTGGTGTTGTTTCTGTACTCATCTATTTAATTCAAATTCTTGTTGATTTCTTCTAGAAACCCTGTCTTGATTTCAAGATTCTTGTTCTATATTCTTGTGTCCTGGATAGTTTGTCGAGACTGACATCATCTTCAATATCAGAGTTGGATCCTTCTTATTAGAGAGTGGATTATCCCTCTACTCGAAGGTATAATAGTGCTTAGAGGTTGCGGATTACCCTCTTCTAAACTATTATTTTCTTTATTAATATTGGAATTTCGTTCTTTTTATGAGAGAGTGAATTATCCCTCTCCTTGAAGGTCTTAAAGTATTTTAGAAGTTGCGCATTACCCTCCTCTAAACTGATATTGTTTTCTTATAGATTCCTTCATTTTTTGTCTTAAAATGGCTCGAGATCAAGACATTAGTATGACCGAATCTTTCAAGTCTAAATTAGACATCATTATAAGTGCTCTTACTATTTTGTCTGCTAAGACTACAAAGATTGAAGGGATTGTTACAAAACTTTGTAATGATGGAACATTTGGAGTACCATAATCTAGACTGTATCCACCTATAACTTTTGCACTTGAAGATGTAATACTATCTATATTACGCCATGAAAATCCACCTGTTCAATAACGTAAGGAGCCTTGAGTTAGTCTTCTGAAGAAATATGATGGTACACTGTCGTGTTGTGGTTCGGCTATCATGTTAAAAAGTTATATATGTATATTTAATATATAATTTATTATATAGTTAAATGAAAGCTATAACAATGGGATCCATTTATTACAAGATGTGATTAGATTATTAGTTTAGAAGGAATCTACTTAATAGGGCTATTAATGAGATTTATACAACCTTATTTTCTTTTTGATAGTGATTTTGAGGTTGATTTATATTGATAATAGCTTTTATATATCTTAAGTCACCTTTATTAGACATTGGTGATCCTTAAGATTTTATTTACTTCTTTTATTTGGTGTTTAGAACACATATTGTATAAATCTTATAAGAAAAAAGATTAAGAAGGGATTTTTAGTGCAAAAGGAGATAGCTAGGCCATCTATGTGGATGAATAGAGATGGATGATAGAAGTCTCTTTTCCTATTGGCTAAAAATCATATCTAATGGACTTCAAGGAGGCTGCCTGAGGATTTATTAGGAATTACAGTTTTTTTTTGGAAGGAAATCAAACATCAAGAGCTAGGATCAATAAGTTTAAATTTTTGGATTTGGTTTTGGTACAAACCTTGTTTGATTTGGACTTTTTATGAAAGAGATATAGGCGCTCAAAGTTAGGATATCAAAATTCTATCTACTGTCACTCTTTTAAGCATAACGTACGTGTACAAAAAGTAATAGACAATCCACAACTAGAATTGGAAAGAAAACTTTTTTGGCTACATTTTTTATATGTATCTCAATAAAATTCAAGTTGAGGTGCAGGAGATATTAGGAGTTGAAGTCTGTGCTTGTAAACTAAGGATAGTAAGTAACCCTATTTAACTAGAGGTTACATTTTGAGCTAAATCTTTAGCAATTTGATAGATTTTTGGCTCAAAATTTTCAAGAGTGTATATATTTATGTCATAAGACTATGTACAAAAATTTTGTGGCATTAAAATTTTGGATTTTTGAGATATAAGGAAAATAGTGCTCAGGTGTCTCTGAGCTAGGGTTTTAAGAACCTACTAGGCTTTTTGAGATATCGGACAATGAAAAGCAAATTTATGATTAATTCTTCTTTGTGGTAAAATTTAAAAGTATTATCTATATTTTAGAGAAAATTTTATAGAAATTAAATAGTTGGATCAAGAGTTATTAAACTCTAAAGTTTAGCAAGAAATAAGTCCTTGTGGGTGAATAAAGTTTTGAAGGGTTTTTGTAGAAATTTGAACCCTTTTTGTACAAACCTACTTGGATATAAGAGGGTTTTATCTATACAACTTTTTTTTTATAATATTTTTATATTATTTATCTTTTTTATCAAGGATAAATCACTTGTTGGAGTTTTGTCAATAATTTTCAAGTGAATTCTCCACAACCAGGTACACAATATATTCTTAGATAGAAAATCATGCCATATGACAACGCATTCAAAGTTCTAAGGATTTGTCAATCAAATTTGATTGATAATAGTTCTATAATCAAATGCTTATCCAACAATAGAATCACGAGTTGGTTTGATTGGCACCTTATTTACGGAATAAGCACTATCATAGTTTGTTCCCTTGTTTGAAAAAAGATTGTCAATTTTGAGCAACTTTGAAGTTTTCATAGAAGCATTTGCGGAAGCATTTGGAGAACATGACAAGACTCTTTGGACAACAGTTAAGATTCAAGCATTACGTCAAGGGGCACACTTTGTATCAATCTATGCATCCAATTTTAGGCAATTAGCATACGACATCAATTGGGATGAAGAAGTCCTAATGAGCCAATTTTATTAGAAATTAAGAGACAATGTGAAGGATCTGTTATTGTCACTCCTGAATCTACAATTGTTTAATGAAGCTATTAGTCAAGCCGTAAAATATGATAATTGATTATTTCAATGACGACAAGATCAATGTTCATGGGCTTCAATAAGACAATACACAACCTGACATTCTCCTGCTACATCAACAAACATTTTGAATTCACATTAAAAAATAAAAGATATGCAACTTAATGCAGTACGATTAAAACCTCTTAGTCCACAAAAAAAGAAGCATTGGATGGAAGAAGGTCTATACTTATATTGTGGCAAGAAAGGTTATAAGGTTGATAATTGTCCAAAGAAACAAAATCGACACATTACCAAAAGTAGGAGTACAATTGTTCAGAAAAATGATAATGTTCAGCCACAATAAGAACCATGCAGCTAGACAATCCAACATTATAAAACTATTCAAGTTCCTCTCTTTCTGCTCAATTTGCTTGTTATTTTATAATCCCTTTGTATTTTGACCTTCAAAAGCTTCAAATAATTGCTTTGTTAGATTCAAGGGCGTCCGCTTGTTTTGTAGATGAGGCATTCACTAAGCTTCACAAAATTCTTCTAATACAAAAATCCAAACCTATTCATGTAGAGATAATAAATGGACGATCTTTATCTTCTAATAGTGTCAACTGCGAAATCACATCTATAGAAGTGTTATTCAAAGATCATAGAAGGTAGATTGTATTTAATGTTCTCAAGACTGCTTCAAATCCTATTATTCTCAAGTTATCTTAGCTGAAAAAGCATAATCCATCTATAGATTGGAGGTCGCGAAGAGTAACATTTTTGATGGAGATTCCTACAAAAAAAATGTATAAAAAGCCTTGAAATAATAAGCCTTTATTTACTGGAGCAAGTTCTTTCATAACATTGGCCAAAGAAGGTACACCATTTATTAATTATGCAACTCCAATTAAAGAAGATATGACTTCATTAATAAGTATTCCACAATAATATAACAAATTTCAGGATATTTTTCAGAAGAAGAATGCTGATATATTGCTGGAGCACTAAACATATGATTGTGTTATAGATCTTCAAGAAGGACTGCAACCACCTTTTGGTCCAATTTATAATCTTTCTCAAAATGAGCTTACAGTATTAAAAGATTATATTGATGAAAATCTTGCAAAGAACTTCATCAAATATTTAAAATCTCTAGTAGGTGCATTTATACTTTTTATGAAAAAGAAGGATGATTCTTTCCGTATGTGCATTGATTATCAAAGATTAAATAAGATACCAATAAAGAATCGTTATCCACTATTGTTAATCTCAAGACTTTTGGAACAACTTGGGCAAGCCAAGATTTATAGTAAGATAGATCTTCATGGAGCATATAACCTAATATAAATTAAGGAGAGAGATGAATGGAAAACCGCATTTCGGACAAGGTATGGACATTTTGAATATAATGTCATGCCCTTTGGACTAACAAATGTATTCGCTATCTTTCAATATTTAATGAATGACATATTTTGAGAATATTTGAACAAGTTTGTAATGATTTATCTTGATGACATCTTGATCTACTCAAAAAATCTGGAGGAACATGAAGAACATGTTAAGTTGGTATTACAAAAGCTGCCAGATACAGGTTTGTATGCCAAATCACAGAAATGTGTATTTTATCAATCTCAGATGGAATTTTTGGGATACATTGTATCTATTGAAGGTTTGACAATGGATCTTAAGAAAGTAAAGGCGGTTATGCAATGGGCTATTCCAAAGACTGTGATAGATGTACAATGTTTTTTTAGATTCGCCAATTTCTATTGAATCTTCATAAAAAATTACTCTCAAGTTATTGCTTCTATTACGCGATTGACATTTAAAGATAAGTTAGAATGGGGGCCTCAAGCATAGAAGGCATTTCAAGATCTCAAGATGGCATTTATTATAGCTCCAATATTGGTACATCCTAACTTTACAAAGATATTCTACCTAGAGACTATTGCTTTGGATTTTGCATTAGGGGTTGTACTTTTACAAATGGGTATAGATAAAAAACTCCATCCAGTTGTATTTTATTCTCTAAAGTTTTTCACTGCCAAAATCAATTATAAAATCAACAATAAAGAGCTTTTTGCTATTATAGATTCTTTTGAAGAATGGCATCATTTTCTTGAAGGCACAATGCATCCTATGACTATATATACAAATTATAAGAACTTAGAATATTTTATATCAGCTCAGATTTGTAATTGTTACAAAGCTTGATGAAACATGTCATTATCTCAATTTAACTTTGTTATCACATATTGCCTTGGGAAGCAATAAGGATTACTTGATGCTCTATCGAGGAGATCATATCTTGCATTTAGGATAGGAGAGGCAGCATTTGATCAACAATATACAACCTTGTTAAAATAAGAGTAATTTTGCCTCTGTGCTACTATTACATTGGCGCTTATTGATCCTAGTTTCTTCAATGAGGTGCATGCTGCAACCACTAATGATGCTTTGGCCCTTTATGTCAAGCGTCACATGAAAGAAAATTCTAATAAGTTTAAATTTGTGGAAGACCTTCTATACTTTGAAGGATGTTTATATATTCCAAAAAGACCAAAACGATTTGTACATTTTTCAATCTTGCCATGACTTTCCAATTGCAGGTCACTTTAGATTTAACAAGACCTTCGAACTTATTTCTCAAGATTTTTGGTGGCCTCAAATGTGGAAGGCAATGAAGGACTTTGTGCTTTCTTGCAACATCTGTTCAAGGTCCAAAAATCCTTGACATTGTTCTTATGAACTTTTGCAATCCTTACTTGTTCCAAGACAAGCATAGTCCTCTATCTCAATGGATTTCATCACAAATCTATCGCCAGCCAATTCATTAGACAACATCTTTGTAGTGGTTGATTGACTTATAAAAATGATTCATTTCATCCCTTGCAAAAAGACTGTGTCTACTGAAGAAATAACAAGGCTTTTTCTTGACAATATATATCAATATCATAACCTACCAGATGATATTGTATCCGATTGAGGATCCCAATTTATATCTAAGTTCTGAAAATATCTTTTTGAAATATTAAAGGTGGATATTAAACTTTCTTTGGCTTTCTATCTTCAAATTGACAACCAAACAGAATGAGTTAACTAAGTTTTGGAGCAATATTTATACTATAACATTAACTATCAATAAGACAATTGGATCTCGTATCTACTATTAGTAGAGTTTACATATAATAATATTGTTTATGCTTCAATCCAACAAACACCGTTTTATTCCAATTATGGATATCATCCAAAGCTTGATCTGTGGAGTATGTCAAAGAACAAAAATCTAATGGCTAAAAGATTTACAAAGCAGCTTTCGCAACACCAAACAAGCTCAAAACTTTAGTTAGAAGCAATTCAAGATACTCACAAGGCATCTGCAAATAAATTTAGGAATCAACTGCATGCTTTTTATATTGGAGATAAGATATGGCTTCTTCAATGGAATATTAAGACCAAGTGGCCATACAATAAATTGGACTATCAAAGATTGGGACCATTTTCTATATAGAAATAAATTAATCCGATGGCATATCACTAAGAATTACCATCTACTATGAAAGTACATCCAATTTTTTATATCTTTTTTTTAGAACCTTATAGAGAGTCGTATATTCTAGGAAGAATATAACAATTGTCCCCTAATATCGAATTTAAAGACCATAAAGAATACGAGGTAGAAAAGATATTTGATTCACGGCAAAGGTGGAACAAATTAGAATATCTTGTTCATTGGCGAGGCTATGGCATTAATGAGCATATATGGGAATTGATTGCAAATCTCGCCAATGTGCTTCAAAAGGTATAGGAATTTTATTGACTCCATTCTCACAAATCCAAACGTATTCGATGATAACTTCTTGGTTTCAAAGAATATTCATAAAGAGGGAGAGAGTTAAACTAAAACCTTCATCAGGATGTAGTCATGTATTTTAAGATAGAATAAAATAATAAAAACAAGTTAGTTACCGTGTCAAACTTTCAAGCATCAAAAGAAGAAGACTCAAGAGATTTGTTTGCCATGCAAGCTTCAAATGAACTAATGTAATAAAGTGAGGACAACACATTTCAATACCAAATACAACCTTGGTTGGAGCCATTAAGAACAAGATCCAACCATACAAGTCTCTATTCCAATGCTCAAGCTTTAGTAATATTGCTTGAATTTAGAAAGGTGAATCCTTTTAGTCTTGAGATCTTATTTGGAGGATCTTTTGAAGGTTGTAATGAAGATCAAATCCTTGGATGGGATATTTCAATAATAGAGGTACTAGCTCAAGGTCATAAGCAATTTTTTCAAGAACCAGTAGAATCTATTGTCCAAGAACAAAGAACAAAATACATAGCCTCAATAATAGAGCATATTCTTGATTTCTTACGTATATAATAAGATAAATCTCTTCTTAGAATTCGTCGCTAGAGAAAGAGATGATGTTAGGGACATATACTTTGGAGGTTCAGAGAACCTTCTATAATATTCTAGAAGTTTCTCGAGTTGATGAAAGTTAGTTGAGAAGTTTCTTAGTTAGTGGAAGGAGCTCAAGAGGCTTCCTAATTACTGGAAGGAATTCAAGAAGCTTCCCAATTAGTAGAAGCTGCTTGAGAAGCTTCTTAGTTTGATAGTAGCCACTTAAGAAGCATTCTAGACATGAGTATATATAGGGATCAAGGCTGAAGAGTTCTTCAGTCTCGACAACGCTCCTCTTAGAGTTTTAATTCACCTTCCTTAGTGTTATTTGTGTACTCATTTATTTAATTCAAGTTCTTATAGGTTTTATTCTGGAAACCTTGTCCTAAATTAAGATTCTTGTTCTATATTCTTGTATCCTTGACAACTACAAGTAGCAATAAGATTAGCAAGAAGTGAAGATATAGAGATGATTAGAGCTGTTTCAAGCTATACCACTTCACCTACAATTAAATACTGTTCAAGCATCAACGAATCAAAAATTAATTTCCTAAAGAAGTTTGATGGCACAAGATCTAAGTTTTGAAGATTCATCAATCAAGTACAACTGGTGATTGAACTTCAATTCCAAAGTTATCCAATTCAAGGGGTACAAATTAGGTTTATTAGAATACTACTTTTAGATTCTACTTTATCATGGTTTTCATCTTATACAATTCCTACTAAAAATCCTATTCTCTCTTCAGAATCCTCTCGTTGTTTTATAATAGATGTCTATTTGGGACCTAAAAATCACAAAGCCTTTGCTTTATTAGATTCATGAGCCTCAGCATGTTTTTTAGATAAAGAATTTATTAAAAGTCATAAAATACCTTTAGTACAGAAAATCAAATCCATACATATAAAAGTCATAGATGTTAGGGATGTAAGATAGCAGATTAACAAAGAAATAAGGAAAAGATTACAGAATAATTTTAAGAATAAAAAATTTGATAGACAAGGATAAGAATTAGATCAAGAATAAAGAACTAGATTGATATCAGAACAAGGCAATATTTTGAATTGCTCCAAGACTTGTATTGGTAAGATTAAGATGCTCGTTAATCTTGTCTCTTATTTTTACTACAAGGCCTGTGTCTTATTGAACCTTCTAAGAGTATTTTAAATGTTTCTAGAAGCTAGATGAAGATTTTGGAAGACTCTAAAAAATCTATAGGAGGTTCTAGAAGATTGAAAAAGATTCTAGAGGATTCTTCAAGACTATAGAAGATTCTTAGAAGACTAAAGAAGATTCTAGAAGATTCTAGAAGACTATAAAAAATTCTAAAAAGTAGTAACTTAAAGTATGTCAGTGACATCACCTTCCCTTCTAGCGATGAGTTTCACCACAAGTCAAAGCGATTTGATGATCAAATCACATATATAAGAAATCTAAAATTTGTCGAAACAGAGAAGCAACATATTCCGTCTTATGTTCGTTGATTATCGGTTCAACAGGACCCTTGAGATGGCATTAATGACCTTCAAATATAACCTCTGTTAAACCAACATTCTATCCAAGAATTTGCTCTTTATTGTGATTTTCAAAATATCCTCCAAACATAATTTCTGATCTACTTGGAGTCACTTTTCCAACTTCAAGGAATATTACCAAAGCTCGGACATTTGAATTGAGATTTTTGTGATGAGGCCATATCTCGAAAGGCTTCAAAGGCGGCCTTACTTGATATTAGAATATTCTTTCTTCGTCTTATCCATGTTCTTCAAATCCAACAAGTTGTGAAAGTTGTAATGATTCTCCAGTCTCTTGTATGGCAAAAGAATCTTCTGACTCTTGTTCTTGCAATTCCCTTGAAATACAAAGATTTGACATGATAATTAATAAGCTTCTAGCAAAATCTATTCTATCTTAGAAAAAATATAAGTGCAAGTCTTGGCATGGCTCTCATCTTTTTATATTGGTCTTTTATTATTGGTAGAAAGCATCATTTAAAAACCAAAAAATGTTGCTATGTACAAAATCTTCAATGACAATTGAATCTAGGTTTTTTAGGATATTGTTGATAGAATTTGCAAATTTTTTTAGGTACATTCTTAAGGTTATCTAAGGGTTCTCATATTCTTTCACTAATTCCATAGCCCTTCTAATGGATGAAATATTCCAATCATTCATATTTTATATGTGAATCCAATATTTTATTCACTTTGTATTTAAGCTCTTGATTAATTTCAACTGATATTGGTGGTAGAATAGTTCTTCCAATAATATTTGATTTATAATAGGTTTCAAAAAATGAGACATGATAGACTGGATAAATGCGCATGCTACTTAGTAATTCAAGATGGAAATTTATTAGATTTACTTAGTATAGAATTGTAAAAGGTCCAAGTCTTTGATAGTCTAATTTTCATGATGGTAGATTTGTTTGTATATTTTGCTAGAGTAGCCACACATGATCTTCTACTTTGAACTTTGGTTGATTCTTGCAATGAATGTCTATATAGTCTTTATATTGGTCTTGAGCCATTTATAGTTGAAATTTTATTTTTTTATGGATGGTTTTTAAATAGCTAACTTGACTTTTTGTAGCAGGGCTTCCCACATCTTCAATTTGGAATGGATCTGCTCTAAAGTGGTATCCATAATTTGAAAAGAATGGAGTTTATTTTGTCAAAGAATGTTTGGAGTTATTATATGCAAACTCAACAAATGGTAGAAAGTCCATCCAATAATCTTGTTGGTAATTTATACTACAATGAAGATATTGTTCCAAGATCTGATTTACTCATTCTGTTTGACAGTCAATCTGAAGATGATAAGCAAATGAGAGGTTGATGTTGACCTTCAAAAGTTGAAATAGTCTTTTTCAAAAATTTGATACAAATTGTGGTCCTCGATCCAAAATAATATCATTTGAAAAGCCATGTATTCAATAAATATTATCAATAAAAAGCTTGGCTATTTCTTTTCCAAAAATAATCTTCTTGTACGGGATAAAATGTGCTATCTTGATAAGATGGTCTACGACCACAAAAATTGAGTTTTTTCCATTCAAAATTGGGAGGTCTATAATGAAATCTATAGATAACGATTGCTATAGGCCCTTAGGAATTAGAAGGGATTGAAGAAGTCCATATAATTGGTGTCTTGGAATCTTTGCTTAAGCACAAATTTTACATAATTGGATAAATTTTTTTACTGATTTTCACATTCAAGGCCACCAATAGCCTCTTGATATTAATTCCAAGGTCTTATTGAAGCCAAAATATCCAATTGTTGGAAGATCATGTTGTACTTGAAGATTTGAAGTCTTATAGGACCTGAGAGAACATATAAGAGATCCTTGAAATATAACAATCTATCTTCAAATTTAAAATTATTGTTTTCTTTCACATGTATATTTTTTAAATATTGTTGAATATTCTCTATAAATGGATCTATCTTTATTGATTTTTGGATTTCTATCTTAAAAATTATATTTGTGTAGATAAATATCATCAATGTCTTCAACTACAAATTGGACGGCTTCAACATGATTGATTTTTGTTGATCCAATACAATGTCTCCTATTCTTGGTGCAAGATATGATCGTTGAGAAAGGGCATCTATTTTTTCTTGAATTTTTTGTGGATAATATGTAATCACAAAATCAAATCGAGATAATGACATATTCTATCATATTTATTGACAATTCAAAACTCAAGTACTCATAAAATATTCCAAATTTTTGTGGTCGGTATATACCATGATCTAATGTTGAGCTACAATCTTGAAATAATCTTTGATCAAGATTTTGTAAAAATTTATAAATCCCAAGAAATATTGTACATCTTTAATTGATGATGGTTGTTTCTACTCTAAAATAGTTTGTATCTTTGTTGGATCTATAGAAATTCCATTTTTAAAAATAATATATCCCAAAAACTTGATTGATGGTTAGTGAAAAGAATACTTTTTCAATTTGGCATACAATCCATTTTCTTGTAGTTTTTCCAATATCTTACATATATGATGTTCATATTCTTATTCATTCTTAGAGAAGATCAAGATATTGTCTAAATAAATGACTACAAAGTCATCTAAGTATTCTTATAAGATATCATTCATCATATGTTGAAAGATTGCAGGTACATTTGTAAGTCCAAAAGACATAACATTGTACTCGAAATGTCCATACCTTGTACAAAATACTATCTTCCATTGATCTCCTTCTTTAATCATGACTAGGTTGTAGGCGCCTCTCAAATCAATCTTTGTAAAGATCTTTGCTTGTCCTAATTGCTCTAATAATCCTAAGATTAATCGTAATGGATAATAATTTTTTATAATTACCTTGTTTAGACCTTGATACTTAACATACATATGTAAAGAACCATCTTTTTTCTTCACAAATAAAATAAGAGCTTCCACAGGTAATTTTGAATGTCTAATAAAATTCTTGGCTAGATTTTCATCAATATATTCCGACAAGGCTGTAAGCTCCGTTTATGATAGATTATAAATTCGACCAAATAGAAGTTGAGCTCTATCTTGTAATTTGATTGCACAATCATAAGGATAGTATTCTGATAATATGTCTACTTTTTTCTTTTCAAATACGTCTTCAAGGTCACAATATTGACTAAAAATATCCTATTTCAATTGCTCCATTGGATCTTTCATTGGGATAGCATACAATGTAAATGTAGCCCTTTTTTTTGCTGCATGCATAAATGCTTTAGCTCTAAAGAATGGAGCAATATCTCGTTTCTTCTTTTGATGTTTGAATCTCGTAAAAATCTTTTATAAACTCCAATCAATATCAGGATTATGTAGTTCAAATCAAGGGAGTCCAATAACAATAGGATTTATTGGACATTGAATAATGTTGAAAATAATTTGTGATACTTGATCTCCTAATATCACTTCTAATGGTTGGAATTCTTCAATAACATCTCTTGATGCAAGGTTTTATCCACCAATGACTTTAGTAGGTGTAGGATGGGTCTTCTTTACAAGTGCTAGATTATGCTTGGTTGCAAAATCCTTATCCATAAAGCATGTTGAGGCTCTAGTATCTAAAAGGACTTTAGCAAAAATCTCTTGTTTTAGGATTTATATATATATAGGAAGTATAAAATAGGATGTTAGGTCCAAAGATAGGAAGAGATCTTTTTTTGGTACTTTAGATTTGAGGGTATCAAATTGCAAGGTCTCTACTGTGGCTGGACATCTTTGTTTTGTGACCTTTCCAATTCAGATGTTATACCTCGTGCCTTGAATTCTCTAGACTTGTTTAGACAGTATGCTACCTTATGATTAAATCTTCCACAATATAGACATAGATTCTCTTGTCATCATCTAATCTTTTTTGTTGGTGTTAATGGCTTGAATTGAGTTGCATCAATATGTATAGGTTCAAGATAAGTTAATGGCTTCTCGAATATTCTAAAAAATATAGCAGACATTCTTTAATATATATATTGCTAAAAATTGATTGCCTCTCGTATTGTAAATCAAATAGGCAATTGTCACAAATAATGGCTTGAGCTATGAGTTCTTCTAAGCTTTCAATTCTTGGTATTGTGATTAATAAATTCTTTACATACTTTAGGCCATAACAAAATCGAGTCATAAAAGTCTTATCATTCCAATCAAGATCATAAGTAAGTTGTTAAAATTTTATGACATAAATTGCTACTGAACATTGTCTTTCTTGTAGATTTTGAATCTTCCTTTTTGCCACCCTCTTTGGATTATTGTCTCTAAATGCAACAGTAAATCTTTCTATAAAAGCCTCTAAATTATATAAGATTAGAGAATTCTTTTCTAACAATGGCGCAAACCATGATCGAGTACTTCCTAATTAAAAGGTGCCCACAAAAGTGACTTGAGTGAATCCATTTAGATAACGAGAAGAATATAGTCATAAGTAAAGTCGTATTTGTTGTACAAACCTTCAAAAATTGGATCTTGTTCCATCAAATTTATTAGGCATACTAGCTTTTGGCTCTTTTATGACAATCCTTGGAACTTCTAGAGGAATTATGCGCATAGCTTGTCTATCGCTTGCTTCTCTCAATCAAATAATCTATTATTGTAAATTATGAATTTCTTGCTTAGCTTCTTTAGATACTTATTCCATTTATGGTTTCTTTTTTAGATTGTATAAGAATGCCATTTTTTTTCATATAATATCCAACAGAGCTTGAAGATCTGTAAGAGTTGCCACTCTATTCTTTGTTTGTGAGGTTGCACTTCCATTAAACTAATTTATTTTTATATTTAAAAATAAAAAATTAATTAGTTGTTAGTGTAGTATTTTTTATACTAAAAGAAATAATTTTAAATAATTAATTTAGAGGAAGATAATCTGTAACCTCTAAAATGTAATGATATATCTTAAAAAAGAGATAATCCACTCTTTTTGAAAAAAAATCAACTGCAACAAGTAAGCATATCAGTCTAGAGAGGGATTGTCCACACTCCTCTAGAATGCAATAATATCTTGAAGAAAGTTAATCCACTCTCTATCAAGAGATCAAAGCTTTGATATGATTATATAAGCAATCTTGCTAAAGTGTCGAGGATATAAGATAGTAGATTAGCAAAGAAATAAGGAGAAGATTACAAAATAATTTCATAAATAATGAATTTGATAGACAAGAACAAGAATTAGATCAAGAATAAAGTACTAGATTGATATAAAAAACAAAGCAACACTTTGGATTGTTCTAAGACTTGTGTTGGTAAGACTAAGGTACTCCTCGGTCTTGCCTCTTATTTATATTATAAGGCCTATGTCTTATTGGTCCTTCTGAGAATATCTTAGAAAATTTTAGAAGCCTGAGGAAGATTTTGGAAGACTCTAAAAAATCTACGGAAGATTTTGGAAGGTTGAAGAAGATTCTAGAGGATTTTCAAAGATTATAAAAGATTCTTAGAAGACTAAAGAAGATTTTAGAAGGTTCTAGAAGATTCTAAAAAATTATAGAAGGTTCTAAAAGACTACAAAAAGTTCTAAAAAGTGGTAGCTTAAAATATGTCCATGACAATAGATGGTCGTTTGTTGTCTTTTAGAGATGTTACTTATAAAATCTTTTTTATAAATATAATAATAGATAATCATAATAATTATGTAATTTTTAATATAATTAAATTTCCTTCTAATTCAATCATATTAGATTTATCATAGCTAAAAAAGTATAATCCTCAAATAGATTGGATTTCTTGTAGACTTGACTTTTTTCAAAGCATTAACAAGAATCTTATTAATCAAGCAAAAATCCATAAGTCTAGTATAATAAAACTCATGCTTATAGATGCAAAAGATTTTATAAATGTAACAAAAGAAGATTCATCTTTTGCTATTTATGCTACATCCATTTCTAATGGTGGAAAGACCTCAAGTGGCATTTCAAGCCAATATCAAGATTATCAAGATATTTAAAAAATATATATATAGATATTCTTTTCGAGCATCATCCATATGATTGTTCAATCGATCTCAAAGAGGGAACTCAGCTTCTATTTGGACCAATCTATAATTTATTACAAAATGAATTAGTTGAACTCAAGAAATATATTGATGAAAATTTAGCCAAGAATTTCATATGCCATTCAAAATCTCCAACATGAGCTCTTATCTTATTTATAAAGAAAAAAAATGGATCACTACGGATATGTGTAGATTATCAAGGGCTCAATAAGATTACTATCAAGAATAGATACCTTCTACCTTTAATATATAGATTTCTTAATCAATTGAATTAAGCTAAGATCTATACAAAAATAAATCTATGATGAACATATAACCTAGTATGCATTAAAGAAGGAAAGGAATTGAAGATTAAATTTCAAATAAAGTATAGATATTTTGAATATAATGTCATGCCTTTTGGACTTACAAATGTACCAATTACTTTTTAACACCTTATTAATAATATTTTTCATGAATTTCTTAATAATTTTGTTGTTTGCTACTTAGACAACATTTTGATTTATTCTAAGAATACAAAACAATATGAATTTCATGTTTGTCATGTGTTACAAAAACTTAGAGATATAAGATTATATGCCAAGATAAAAAAGTATATATTTTATACTATTCAAGTATTTCTTAGGAGATATCATTTTGAATGATGGTCTAAAGATGGATCCTAAAAAAATCTAAACAATCATGGATTAAAAGATTCTAAAAATAATAAAAGATATACAATACTTTTTAGAATTTATCAATTACTATCAAATCTTTATCAAGAACTTTTTTCATATTGCAACTCTACTTATATGATTAACTTGTAAGGACAAACTCGAGTAGAATAAAGAAACAGAAGTGTCATTTAAAGCTTTGAAGACAGCTTTTACTTTTGTACTAATCTTATATTGTGTTGACTTTTTTAATGCATTTTTTATAGAGATAGATGCATCAGATTTTGCTTTGGGTTTAATATTGTCACAAATGGGAGCAGATGACAAATTCCACGTAATAGCTTTTTATTCCAAAAATTTTTCAACAACAAAGATCAATCATAAAATCTATGATAAAGAAATTTTTGTAATTGTGGATTCTTTTTAAGAATGGTGTCATTATCTGGAAGGTGCTTCTAGTCCAATCACAGTATATATGGATTATAAGAACCTCAAGTATTTCATATCAACATGCTTGTTGAATCATTGTCAAGCTCATTGGAACATATTTTTACTAAGATTTGAGTTCATAATTACTTATTGGCCATAAAAATAACAAAGTTTGTTCAATGTCCTTTTTAAACATTCTTATCTTATACCAAAAGAAAGAAATTTAGCTTTTGATTAACAAAGAATGATTCTTTTAAAGCTCGAACAATTTCATTTTTGAACAATAAAATCAACATTGACAGTTGATTCAACTTTTATTAAATAAGTCTAATCAAGTATGTCTTTAGATCCTTTTATTCATGAGATTAAGAATAATTCATCTAAGTCTCATGATACTTTTAAGTTTAAGTTCAAAAATGATCTATTTTATTTTGAAAGATGTCTATATATTCCAAAAGGTGAAACACAACTACGTGCTCTTGAATCTCACGATAACTTCTCTGTAACAAAATATTTTGGATATAGTAAGACTTTAGAGCTAATATCAAGAGATTTTTGGTAGCCTCAAATATGAAAGGCTATTAAAGAATTTGAATAGTCATAGAACATTTTTTTAAGATCAGAAACTCCTTGTCATTAATCTTATGGACTTCTTCAACTATTACATGTACTAGAACAATCTTAGTCTCCTATTTCTATGGATTTTATCACGAATCTTCCAAATTCAAATTCATATGATTCTATATTTATGATTGTAGATTGTTTCACTAAGATGGTCTATTAAGTACTATGCACAAAATCTATCATAAGTGAAGAAATAGATAAACTCTTCTTTCATAATATCTATCGCTATTATAAATTATCAAAGGATATTATATCAGATAGAGAAACGTAATTTGTATCAAGATTTTAGATAATCCTTTTTAAAATATTGAAGGTGGATATAAAACTATCTTTAGTTTTTTATCCTCAAATTGATGGACAAACAAAATGGATAAATCAAATTTTAGATATACCATCAACTATCATCAAGATGAATAAATAATTCTTTTGCCATTGGCAAAATTTGCTTGTAATAATTTATTATATTCTTTTATTCAATAAATTCTATTCTTTGCCAATTATGGTTATCATCTACAGCTTGATACTTTTGACTTTTTAAAAGTTGATAATCCTGTAACAAAGGATTTGATAAATTGATTGTTACAGCTACATACAACAATAAAGGAAAAATTGAAAGAAGCTCAAAAATAACAAAAGATCAATGTACATGTCTATCATAAGAAACAGTAACAATTCCATGTGGATGATAAAGTATGGTTATTTTGTTGTAATATCAAGACTATTCATCTTTGTGACAAGTTGGATTATCATAAGTTTGGACCATTTTTTATTTGTGAACAGATTAATTTAGTTACTTATTGATTATGCCTACCAAAATCTATGTAGATCTATCCTATATTCTACATGCCACTACATGAGTAATACAAAACAATGGATATACAAAGAAGAAGACAAATGCCACCGCCTCCAATAAAAATAGACAACAATGAAGAATTTGTCATAGAAGAGGTCTTAGATTTAAGGTAGAGCCAAAATTAGCTAGAATATCTTATACATTGGCAAAGATATGATATTAGTAAATATACATGAGAGCCATCTAGGAATCTAGCAAATACATCAGCAAAAGTCAATGCATTTCATCAACAACATCTATCAAAATCAAGATGAAAAAAATCAAAAAAATCTTTGATATTAAACAAAGCAAGTTCAATAGAGATTTCATTCTAATTTGTATCATTGTTTACTATTCTTTTGAATTTTCTAGTACTAGAGAGATAGAAAATCAACAACTAATAAATTCATCTCAAGAGCTATTATTTGCTAATTTATCAGACAAGATATTACGACTATTACAACCTTTAAGACGACAGAATAGAAATGAAGATTTTGAAAAACATGTTCTTTGAATTGATGACAAGATACAACGTGTTTGATATCACAATCTTGGAAGAGACTTCCGACGTTTGGTAATACTTTTAGATATAGGAACTACTTCTAATGGTATTTCAATTTTTTTTTTTGAAGGGAATTATGAAGGCTTCAACAAGGATCAAATATCAAGGTGGTCCTCCCATCCTAGTATGGAATACTATCGATGGTTGAAAGGACCTATTAACTACCTTCAAAGGAAACATGTGGCAAATACAATTTGAAGCATTTTGGACTTTTTCAACATATAATCACCGCTTCTCATGGAACTCATTGTCAAAGACAAGAACTCAACGGAAGCAAATAAGTAAGTGAAAAATACTCTCAAAGAAATATAACAAAATAGAAACAAGATAGTGTATATATTAAAAGAAACTGGAATGGCTATTGCCAAAAGATAAGACACTAGAGACTCTTGAAATCAAACTAGAAACAAGAAAGGAGTTGACAAGAGTGAAGAAGGCTTCACTCTTGTCTCTATTTATACTTATCTACCTAAGAGCTAAGTGGCGACGTTCTATAGGACCTCCAACACGTATCCAATTTACAAGACACGTGTCCAAGTTGCAAGACACGTGTCGAACTTGCAGGGCAAGTTTCCTATATGTTCGCCACGTATTTAGCTTGGTCTTCAAGCTACCAACATGTGCGACATGTGGCTAACTTATTGACCAAGTTTCTAATCCAAAAGTCTACTATGGACACTTATAAAGTCAAAGCAGCGTCTATGAAGTTTCTAGGAAGTTTCTCTAAAGATATTATGGAATTAACCTGCTTTTATCTTCTTTTATCTAGTTCTATCTGATCATATAGGTAACTATGTATATGTCCGTGACATTACCCCCCTTTTAAAGGACGAGTTCCACAAGGAGCGGTGATTACATGTGTAGAAAGTCTAAGATGCGGCAAA